>VYZR01054460.1:0-17039 GCA_013400675.1 Oxylabes madagascariensis | reverse complement strand
ATATATTATAATATATAATTATAATTATAGACAGATTGTCTAAGAATTGAACAATTAAACCTGACTTCAGGATTGGTCCAGAGAATCTAAGAGAAGTTCTGGAGAAAACAATGTGCTACATTTTATTGTGGCTCTTAATTTTTACCCTCTCTCCATAATTTTTTTTTTTTTTAGCAAGTCAGGAAGCTGTGCTTTCAGTATGAGCTGGGCAACACCCTAGCATTACTGAATTTTGAAACTGTGCAACAACTGTCAAAGCAAGAGAGACCAAATCTAACCTCTCACATTTATGAGATTTAGTGTTCCTTTCCCAGTAACTGTGGCAGCATTATCCACTCCAGAGCTATGAATATATCTCTGCACAGACTCTTCAGACACAGCTGTAATTCTCCTAAGCCAAATGACTAGGGTAGAGCATCTCCTGAAAAAAATATTCTTAGCTGTGGTGCAGCATTGACTCGCTAGACTTACATGTTGGATGAGCAGTATTTGGGGATAATTCCTTCATCCCTGGAGTGTGGTCCTGAGGCAGGTGAACAGCAGCTGGTTTAGAATCTGCAGGTATTGGAGGGAAAGGAGGAGGGAAGCAGTGCCATACCCCACTGTAACTGAAGTGGCATTGACAGATTGAAATCTCTTCTTCTGTGTGGCCAAGTTTCTCAGCCTACTGGCGAAGGAAACCCATCCTTGTGATCTTACAGGAACCTTTCAGGTTCCATCAACATTGAGGACAAGGCACTAAAGTTAGTACTTGTCAAACTGCCAGAAAGAAAGGGATATGGGACTTTAGGAAGGCAAGTTTTCATCAGTTAATGAGTTACTGCTTATCAGCCAAGCTGTCACAATTGAATGTATTTATGCTCCCAAGTCACCTCCCATCACTCTTGGATGTTAAAATGTGTTCATTCAGCACAGCATCTCTCCAGCCTGGTCCTGTTCACACAATGGTTAAGCTATTGGGTTTAATATTTCATTTGGAGCAGACCAGAGCTGATGAGCAGTGAAGTATTAAAAAGTAGCACTTTAGTGCTGGTGGCAATCTGCTTGTTTGCCTTATTTCAAAGGCAGCTGAAAGACACCTTGGTTGAGGTTGAAGAGATGGAAGGCAGCTCCCTGAAGAGCTTTTGGCTCATAATTTTACCATTTTCATTTTTGCCAAGGACAAAGCAAACACTTGTCATGGAAGGCTGGGATCCTCTCAGTGTAATGCTCCCTACGTGTTGAAAGGAATCTCTGTGCCAATAGCTGAAGAGCATTTGCTAATGGCTTGTGCTTCTGGACAACACATCTGGCTGCTAATGGGTCCAGCACATTTCTCCATCCAACCTGGCCTTCTCAAATATTTATAAGCTAATGTTCTATGTAATGCCTGTAGCATATAGAGAGGCTGAACTAAATTGCACTGTGGAGGAGTCTCTATTTTCACAGCCTTTTGGAACTGACTGCATCAGTGCTGTGAAAATCCTTTGGCATCATAAACCATTTATTGCCACAGTTCCCACTTGACTAGTATTATACAGTGAAACATTTAATTATGCAAAAAAAAAAAACCACCAAAAAGCCAAACAAAAACACTCACCATAAAAAAGAATTTTATAACTGTCAAGCAATATCCATAGATGGAACAAACTTTTTAGGACTCGCAATAACAAGTCTTTTGAGTTTTCTGTCCTTCTGTTTTTATGAACAGTACCTTCAGGCATGGCAATAGCTGTAGCCAGCAGACTTGGCAGCTGCATCTCCTCCTTATCCGTGGCAAAATTCATGGATGACAAGACCTTTGTTAGTTCCAAGGCACTTCTGACAAAATGGAGAAGTTCTACATAAGTCTCTCTCAGTGATCAGACAGATAAGGCACCTAATTAATACAGTGTGCAGTGAAAAAGTGTAAATATTTATTTTTCGGAACTCAAGAATAATGCAATATTTAATGAAAACAAAAGAAGAAAGAAACGGGTGCTTTCTCAGCCAATGGAAATCACGACATTCCCAATCTTGTCTTTTTGATCCAAACTCAGCCACTCATTGTTGAAGCGCCTACTAGAACGTATGCAAACACCCAAGTGAGAGCACTTACTGCTGCAGTTTTGTTTTGCTGGACAGGTGGCAGATCTTTCCTTAAATCACTCAACCCCCTGCCCACACGCATGTCCCAGGCCCACTGGGGTCACTTGGAGGTACCCAGCACCTCCAGCACCTTACAGCAGGGAGGGTTCAGTGCAGCTGTATCACTGTTGTACACTAAAAGTGACACAGACTCTCGAGATCAGAAGGCTAGAAAAATGACTCCTTTATTTTGGGATGTGTCTCCCTTTTATACCATTTTACATAGATCAATTTGATTGGTGAAACAAAGGCAAACCTCTTCAATCACATTGGTTAAAACAGATGTTCATCAAAAAACCTCTCCTGTGAGAAAGAATGGATAACATAAGTACAGTTACAAAAACATTTCTCTTGTTTACAGAAAATCACCTAGGAAAAGAATTTCAGAAACCAAAACTGTGGAAAAGGGACAGGAAAGAATTGCTCCCACACGCTGAGTTGTGCTGGAAAAGAAGAAGCTTTATCTACATCTTTGTCATTTTATGGAATTCCAAAGGGATCAGTGGATTGGAGGGTGAAGTTACCACTCCTCCAACACACTGGTCAGACCAACAGTCCGTCAACTCTCTCCTTCATGGAATTATGAAAACAAACCATTTGTTGATACTTAAAGTGTGGGAAAAGTCTTGATACACAAAGAAAACAATTTTCTCAGAAAGGCTGCGTGGGCAACACAAAACATCTCAGGCTTGAAATCAGGGCTACACAGCTGTACCTGGCTGTCTTGAGGCATCACTGCAATAACAGCTACCAACAGCTACAGAGGGAACTCCAGCACTGGTGATCACAACCTGGGAGAACTCTTCTGCCTGACTGCTGTGCCTTGCCATGGATGAACCTGGCAGTGGAAGGTGCTGTTACTAATCCAGCTGATCCACACCTTTGCTGGATGGGCTGACTAGCAAAAAGGGGACAGTGTAGTGTCTTTAGGGTCCTACTTTAGTGATCACTTGCTTGTCACATTAGTGTGCAGAGATACAGAACTGTAAGTCTGTGCAGGGAGCTCTGCTGGGCTGGCTTCCCTGAGAACAGGATTTGTTATTCCCCCTCAGGGGTCTCTGTGTGGGGAGGCAGGATCATCAGCAATATAAATGAGAAAAAAATCCACTTCCCATACAGTTAGCCAGTAGTAAAACTACTCTCCTGCTTCCAAGCCTCCCCTGGACACAGATCTGTCCTTCAGAAATTCTGGGGCTCACTTTCCTGCTTCCCTGTTCACCAGAAAGTCCTTTCACTCCTCCTTGGCAATGATAGCAGTGCATGGGGACCCTCCGTCACCATAACAACTGGGCTATTTGTCTTATAATTCAAACTGCCCTTTCTAACTTCAAGGGCCTCTTCCTACACACCATCCAGAGCTCATCAATCCTTCCCTGAGCAATTCTACATTCTTTATTGGAGTAGTAACTCCCACACCCACTCCTAAAGCTGCCTCTGCCATTTTATCTCCAGGAGCCCGATGAACCGTTTACTCACCCATTTGGAAAGGGAATTGCATTGGATACAGGAAAGCCTTCGTCTTTTCACAGACCAGCTCAGCCTGTGATTAACCCTGGGTTTGCCTGGGGGAGCAGTGCCCAAGGAGTCCAGAAAATGACCCCACGGAGAGCAAACCTCTGACATAGTAAATCCCCTTGTAACTGCAGATTCCTTGGGAATCTAGGTGACATGACAAGCATTAAAACACTAAAGACTCTTAGAAGGCAGCATGTCTCTCCAAAATGAGAAGTGCAACCCCAAAATCTTACTCAACTACTATCTTTTTGACACAGGATTAATGGAATCCGTTTCTGTGCTTCACCACCTCGAATGGCAGTGTTCCTGCTCAGCTGCCTCAGGCTGAATAACTGACTTTACTACCCCCATCATTTAAAGACTGAATAATTTTAATCAGATTTTCTTTCATTTTATGTGGAGACTTCAGCCTGCACTGTCAGCTGCAACCCATACATACACTGCAAGTCAGTACAAATATTTTCTACTAATTTGGAAATTAGGTTAAAACGTGATTACCCTCTAAATAGCACTGTTACATGGGAGAGAAGCATACAGTATAAATTAGTGCTTGAAATGGGGTTTGCAACACACACAATCATAACTTGGCGTTTCACCAAACTTGTTTGTGAGCTGTTATCACGGCGTGGGGAGCCCGGCTTACCGGGAGCTGTTGTGTGTGAATGCGATTTTCCGCGGAGAAGCGGCCCCAGCGATGATGGATCGCAGCCCCAGCGATGATGGATCGCAGCCCCAGCGATGGATCGCAGCCCTGCACTGCTGTGCTTTGCCCGAGCAGCCGCTGCACGTCACTGTTGTTCCACACAAGAGAGCCCGAGAGCTCCTGGAGGCACCCAGCGGGACTGGGAGAGTCTCTTCGCCTTGTCACTCAAGGGAAGAAAATTGCTGCACACCCAGGGATGAAGCCAAGCGGGAGTTTTTTCTCCCCCCAGACCGGAGGCCATTTACACATGTTGCTCTTTCCCTTTTTCCTTTGCCTCTGCAGAAAAAAACCATCCACCTTTTTTTTTCCCATAAAGGTATAAAAAAAGCATGGTCACTAGGCAGGGATCACAGATCCTGTGGGAATTGCCAGCTCTCCATGGGAAATGTGACAGGGCACTCTTGGTGCCCAAGTCCTGCAGCAATGTCACCGTGCCCTGCTCATGGTGTTAGCGTGGGGGCTGAGGCTAAAGGCACGAGGTGCTCAGATATAACTGCAAGAGCAACATCATGTTCTTCTTAGAGTTGGAGGCATTTATTCCTTTCAGGAAAAGGGGAGATTTTGGAGTGTTATGTTGTGATTTTAGAAATAAAGAGCTTGCAAGTTTGGTGTAACTGTAGAGCCAGAACGTTGAAAGGTGTTTTTCTAGAAACACGACACTCCAAGAAATCTTTGTCATCAGCTATGTCAGGTCACGTAANGAAACCAATGTTTATTTCATAAGTCCAGATCCACAAACATGAGAGGAGATCATACTGCCAGAGGGAAGGAAACCCTTTCCTGAAGCAAATGGCTGGGCTGTAACACTGCATCCTACTGAGACAGGGATGATCTATAAAGGAGAAGGCACACACGGCTGGGCAATCAAAACGCTTGCCTCAAGATTGCTGAGCAGAGAGAAGGACTGAAAAGGCACAGAAGCGAATCAAAGTCCAGAACTGAAGGCAGAGGATTGAAAATGTCTGTCCATCTTCAAGCATTGTGAGAAAACAGCTTTACCTTTGCCTGCAGTTTTTGTTCTGCTGTGGAGTGCCCCTCCTGTGCTGCCCAGGGAGGTGTCTGGGCACACGTCCTGCTCTCGCTCACGCAGCGTCGGGGTGATCCCTGCTGCTGCACTGCCCCCAGTACTCCTGGCCTGCAGCTGCTTTCTTTGCAACAAATAACAGATGAAAGAAATCTGACAAAAACCACGGGCCAGATTCTCCTCTCAGGCAAAAGCCTTGGCAGGGAAAGAGGGGCCTTGGGGAGCCACAGATGCTGCATAATAAAGCCCTGATGCCCTCTGGCTCCTGAGCCTGACTGACTGCAGGTCCATCCTGGGCAAGGGAAGAGCTCTGCTTTGCCTTGTCCATTGGCTGAGCTGAGAATTTGCATTTAAACCAGTAATACCTGATTTT
The DNA here is from genome assembly GCA_013400675.1 of Oxylabes madagascariensis. Lineage (NCBI taxonomy): Eukaryota > Metazoa > Chordata > Aves > Passeriformes > Timaliidae > Oxylabes > Oxylabes madagascariensis. The sequence goes on along the minus strand of VYZR01054460.1, from coordinate 11,318 downwards.
ACGGGACAAGAATCACCAGCAGAGTCTTTGCTGGTAGAGTTTTTAGCAAGGCAGCTCTGAACATCTTCAAGTTCTTTGTGTGACTAACAGCCTCCTGGATGGCTGGAGCCAGAGAAGCCAAGTCTGGGCTTTACCTGACACCACAAATTGTTGTTGTCTGTATAATTGCAAGATTTATTTTTGTTTTGTTTGCTATAAAAGCCCAAATGGAAGCNTCTTTGCTGGTAGAGTTTTTAGCAAGGCAGCTCTGAACATCTTCAAGTTCTTTGTGTGACTAACAGCCTCCTGGATGGCTGGAGCCAGAGAAGCCAAGTCTGGGCTTTACCTGACACCACAAATTGTTGTTGTCTGTATAATTGCAAGATTTATTTTTGTTTTGTTTGCTATAAAAGCCCAAATGGAAGCTTGAGGGTCTCTTTGCAGACCCAGTTACCTACAGCTCTTCAGCATGCATGCTTGTAGGTCCAGCTTTGTGTTATTTAGAGTTTTTTCTTGTTGTTTTATGTTTAATGTGTTTGCTGTCTTGATGGCTCCGTCAATATATATTCTGTGCTGAAAAAGTTAAGTGTCAATATATATTTAAAAAGAAGAGGGGGGTGGGAAGGGGTGCCTAAAATATCCATCCAGAGTTTGGAAATGGAAGGCAAATTGCAGGTTTGTCAATAGTGTGTTTGGGAGCTGTTTAAGTGGTGAATCACTTGATGCTAGCTATTGTAAACATTGGTTTAAAGGTGCTATGAAATTGATGGTGCACAGTTAAACCTTCCAAATACCGATCTATTTATGCTGCCTCGGATCCAAAGACCACTGAAGGTAACAGGAGTCTTTACCAAGTTGTTCAAAAGCAGGGTATAGTTTCAGCAAATTCACATAATCGTGGGGTGGGAACATTTCCTTACAGATTTTGTTAAATTAGGCAAACTATTCTCCTGAATGCGCCCTTTTATTTTTTATTTTTTTTAATGTAACATCAGGAAAAAATGGTTTAGAGTGGCATTCAGAGAAGTGTATCACTCTCTACCTTAGCTTTTCCTGCTGTAAGGTTAGACCCTGAAAACGATATTCAACTCCCAGCACAAATCATTGCGTGGGGCTGAGGTCTGAATCCTGAGCAGACCAGGGCTGAACATTATTTTGAATAGCAATTGGGTGAAGTTTGCTGTGTCTGCAGAGTCCTTCATTGAATGCTGGATCTGATCAAAGTAAAATATTTGAGTTGTGATGCCAAAACTGTGAACCTGAAAAATGATTAATGTAACTTCTAGCCAGTCCAAGCTCAGCTCTGCAAAATTTGAGGGAATTCTTTATCTCACTGGCCCCTGTCTCTACAAAATCTATTTTATCTTCTCAGAGGCATGTAGCTGTCCCAAAATCTGTACATTAGATTAAGTCCTAATTTAGAAGTAATGAATTATTATTGATGCCTAGATTCCACAAAAAGGTTTAACATCATCAGCACAGCCATATCTGCCAAATATTTAATGGATGTATATGGAAGAGTCTGGCCAGCACTGTCCAAACACTGGCTTCTGGACTTTGTTTTTTGTTGCCATGGAGATACCTAAGTGGAAGAAATGTTTTAATGTAAGGTGGGCACCTGAAAACCTGATGAATAAATGGGAATTTAGTCTCCACAAAGGTAAATCAGAGTTTTGCTGTTGTTGGCCTGAATAGAACTGGCATATATAGGTTTGGAGGTCCTTGAAGGAAAATCCATTTCCCAGCCTTGCAAAGTCAAGCATTTGATTCAGCCCAAGCTTTTTGACAGCAGGATTCTTGCCTGAAGTGTGAGTGTACCTGAACTCCACATGGAGAAAGGAATTAATGAGGAAGAAAATCCAACAGGAGAGTTATTCATGCTCACTTGCTTTTGGTGTAGCTGTCTATTGTAGCACATCTGCATTTTCGCCCTTGTCTCCCCACTTTCCCCCATCCTTTTCCCAGGGAATAAAGTGAAAGAATTCTGCTGTGGGCAAGTCTGGAACCTGTCTGGCTCTTCACCTGTGGTTTCCATCAGAGAGCAAGCCGTGATGAAGGTGACAGGGCCCTTAGGAGCCCGGGAGGTGAGATGGCAGCTGGAGAAGGGAATGACAGGGCTGGAATTACCTGCTCCCCTGGAACAGGTGTCAGCACTCGCGGGGCAGGAAACCCTGAAAGTTTCAGTGCTGCAGGCAGAGCTGAGAGGGGAAGATGTGTTTGCAAAAGGGCATCTTCACTCACTTATGGAGTGCATGTGTTGTGCTAAATGCCCTTAAATCCCCGCGGTAATGCAGCAGTCTGTAACAATAAACAGCAAATGACTGTTGTCTCCTCTGGGACCACAGCTATCATGCTTCCAAATAGGAGCCCTCCTGCTCTGTGCTGAGGTGGAAGAGCCCACACACCTACTGTGAGTTCTGGGGGAAAACGCTGGAACACGCATAATTTAACCTGAAGTCTTTGATTGCTTCTGCTTACACAGTTTTGCATAAAAGTAGTAATGACACTTTCAAAATCCCCAGCAGCCTGCTCCTCCCAGCTATTCCATGTTTAAAAACACCTGATAGGCTGCTGCTGGTGTGTTAGGACTGAAAAATGTTATTATTTGTCTATCTTTCCACTCTACTTCTTGCCCCATTGTTTCCAGGGACATTCTCATTTAAAATTTCCCCCCGAGTAAAGATACAATTGAAAAACCCTCACTGTGCCATTTTTGGGATTGGTAGGAGTATAAGAAAGTGGATAGATCAGCTGAGAAGTCGGGAATCGAGCAGATTATGTACATACATTATGTTTTAAAAATGAGTAGCAGCTCGCCCTCTTTGTTTTAAAATGTTCATATATATTTCTGGAAAAAAGGATAGCAGAATATCTAATAATAGAGAAGGGTTTTGTAAGCCAACACACTCAGTGTCTGTAAAGAATTTTACAAACATGAGCATAACTATTCTTGATGACTCATCTGTAAGTAGCTATCATTATTTCTTTTCTTCAGATGGGGGAAGTGGCATCCAGAGAGACTAAGAAACTCAAATAAGCAGCATGTGTTAAGACAAAGAAAAGACTAGTAAATGATCTTGTTACCTCAGTTCACTGTCTGAAATTATTGGAATGATAACATACCCAAAAATTCCAGGATCATGTTTCACACCGAAATACACAGAACAAGAACACCCCAAGGAAAACAGAAATAATTTAATTCAGAGGCTGTAAAGAACGCTGAAGTTTTTTTGAGATGATCACAGTTCTCAGATCAGGCTCAGTTGTAACAAAACCTTTAGCAACCCTCCAAAAGCTAACATGCTTCCCCACTGCAGTATCCATGCCCAGTTACACGACAATTTCTTTCACATGTAAACCAATATTTCTGTCCTAGACCTGGGAACAGAATTCAGCACTGGAGATGCCTGTTGCCTCCTGGCTGTTTTCCAAATAGCTGCTTAAGCCCACAAAGGAGAACACACTGAGTTCCATGGTTTTGAAGCAGTCTTTCAGAAAGGTGAAATCTGCTGGATTAATTCCTACATTACTGACCCCTGAACTATTGCATACTTTGAAAGGTCCATGAGAAGGCTGCCACCCAGTTGAAAGCTGAATTTTGCAGTGACTTTGGTGAAGGACAAAACTGGTCTTACAACAAGATGGTAAAACCTTCTAAGGCCTGAAGAGACCTCAGATTAAGCTATTTATCTGCATCTCTCTTCTCAATAAAAATGATTTCGCTCTTGGAGTTTTGAGCTCTAGAATCTCATAGTACATAGCAGTCCTAGGTAACAGTCACAAAGTGTATTCATACAATTAAATAATAATATATATATATCATTGATATAATATATGCAATACTTACAAATGTATAATCAGGATTTAGCAGCTCCTCAAGGGAAAGGCCGAGGCCTACTTTGTATATTTTCCTCTTCCTTAATTAGAGAAATGAAAAATTGTTTTATTCTGGCTAGAGGTCTAGCATGCCCAGTGTCATATTCATCTTGGACAGCCACACAAACCATAGTGGAACCTTAACAAGGATGTCCTTTCCACTAACTGCCTCCAGGATGGGATTTCCCAAATCATGCCTTCACCATTTATGAAAGCACTTTTGTCTGTTGTTGCATGGAGTTGCTGAGCTTTTGCTTCCTCCTGGCACTTGCTGTCTGCTGTACAGACCCCATGGTTTCACCTGGGGTCTGTTTCTAATTTCACTCTGTGGTTTAGCCCTTCATGTTCTTTCAAGTGATTTTGCTCTGCTATTAGAAAACAAGCAGATGCTGCTTGGCCCTGCAGAAATGTTGGTGCTGCTCTAACCCCAGCTAAGCCTGCTGGTCCCTGCTATTCCCTGGAGAATGATGCTTCTGTTAGTCAAGTCCTTCCAAGTGCCAGCATTAATCTCTTCCTTTTCAGAGCTACTGACTAGCAGCCTTTGTTCACTCTCCAGGCTCTGCACTGCTCTGTAACTTTCCAACATCTGGTTACATTTCTCCAGCCTGACACTGCTGTTTAACCCAGCTGCTTGGATTTCACTGAGCTGGAACTGAGCTGGTCACTGGCTTATTAACACAGCTGAAAATATGGCAGTGGAGTGGCTGAGAGGCTTCTTCAGCAGTGCACGTGTGCTGGGAATCCTCAGATTCCTTCCCAGCTCCCTGTAGCTCAGGAAAGGAAGGAAGACTGTGCTTTCCTGTAAGATTTGGGGAGCAGCAGGCAGCAGAGAGGGGCTGCAGATCATACCCAGGGTTTTTTCTGACCACAGAGGCTGTCAGCTGTGTCTGAATCGTCTCAGGCTTCTGAAAACATCTCATTTACAAGGGGCGTGCTGAGAGGCTTCACAGGGGTATTAGCACAGTCAGTTCCATTACAAGAACATGACATCTGTCTTTCCCTCCCATGTCCTCCTTGTCTGTCTGCTGATCACTCAAACTCTGCTGAACCACTTTCTATTTTCAGCTTTTCCCATTATTTTTGCACACATCTTCCACCTCCTGTCCTGTTCTCATCCCAGTTGCTTTCACTTTCTGTGGCATCTTTCCCCACTCCCTTTCACTGCTACGCCTGTGTTTAATTGTTCTTATTCTTTCCTTATGAAATCCTAATTCTCCCTTTGCTTCGCATTTGCTCTTCTTCACTTCTATTATAATTTATCAGCTTTTGAACTACACAGGTCTTAAAATGATTACAAAAGGGATTAAATTATATCCATATGATGATTAAACTCAGATGAAAACCGAATATAGGAATGTTTGAATGTAAATGGCTCAACTATTACATTAAAAGGAACCAGTTGTATCTCAAAGCACTTTAATCAGTGCTACAGTTTGGCAAGGGGGACCATGCCAAAAGATCATATGTGTGTTGGTACACATGCATGTGTGCTGGTACACACCCAGAAATAAGCCCCATGCAGCTGACTGTTAAACTGATGAGTTTAAGACATTTTTCAAAGGTTTCTGGCACACTGGAATATCCACACAGGCAACTATTCCCATCTGTGTGCTGGCTGGAAGCTGCACTGCTGCTATGTGGGCCTTTGAAAGCAGGAGGTCTGTTATGTGTAAGAGAGGTGATTTTTTATTTTTGTGGTTCTACTTTGCCTGTCAGAGTTAATTAATTTAAAAATAGGCCAATTTACAATGTTTCAGAATACCACAGCCCATTTTAGAATCGAAACAGGCTTGATTTTCCAGTTAGCTGCAATTACTGGTAAAGGCAAGGCAGAATGCCTCAGAGAATGACCTCCTATAATTCTTCACAGGTGCCAAAACACATGATCAGATGCTAAAATCATTGCAAGAGGCACAAACACGAGAGTTATCCAATGTCTTATTTTAATGGGTAAGAACTGTTTCTGTCCTTTAAAACACGGTGACAACCACTCATTTTCCTTTTATTGTTCACTGAGCATTTGGTTTATTGCAGCCTGTGTGGAAGATACGTTACTGTGAACACAGGGCTGGGCAGATGTGAGCAGCAGTGATCTTCTGAAGGGGTCAAGCCATTGTTTAGCTTCTTGTTTACTATTGCTTATCTCTCTTCTGCATATCTCTCAAAACCCCCAGTATTTGATCCTCCAAAACCAAAGAGAAGCATCCAATCTAATTTCATAACCCTTCAAAACCTGGACCCAAAAGCACTGGGACGAGGCGTGGCCAGAAAGGACTTCATTAATTATGTACATAAGGCAAAATAAACTCCACCACTCCTTGTTTACTTTGGCCAGATGCTGGTTTCCAGAGTCATCGGCAGGGACATAATAGGTCTAGATTCTCACATATTTTCTCTCAAAGAACCTTTCTAGATATTTCATGTTGATTTCCCCTTATGCATAAGCAGTTATACAGTTGACTTGACTCTAATGTCTATATTAATTTTGGTACATTTTTAATTAGCAGATAGCTAATTAATGTGGTATAAGGTTATCTTGTTAAATGTTAATTGAATATGTAAACATTCTTTACAAGTTAATATTCAGAGGAAAAATATGTAATATGCATTTGTTGCCTGTGTCATTCTGAATTAATTACATGACAACCAGATTTATCCCTTCCCAACTTGAGAACCCTCAATAAGTACTCTTTTAAGAATCAATTGATACTTAATTAATATGTACTGACTGTCCTATTTAATTTAAATTAGTTTTTTCAACAAGTTACGGCGCTGCTGAAAGACACGGCAGTCCCCCAGTGCCACAGAGCATTTTCTGCTGAGAGCACACGAGGGTGCTGTGAGAAAAGGCTTGGTGCTGCCAGCCCCGATTTCCTGAGCGGCCACACAGCCTCCTCCTGCCTCCTCATCAAAACCAAGAACTGCCCACACAGAAATCTTGATGAAAGTTGTGTGTGCCGTGCTGTATCTCATTCCGTGGGGCTTCCCATTGCTCGGGGCTGTGCCGCAGCTCCCCACCTGCACCGTGTTTGTTACACGAGATGATGGGGTCAGGAACCTTCTCCCCTGGTCAGGTGGGAAGCCAGGGCCACATTCCTGCACTCCCCTTGCGTGTTCTTCATCACCTGCCCTGATGAGACACGCGAGGATGTAGCTTGTTTCAGTGCATTGATACTCCCAGCTACAGGAGAGCAGCGTGATTGAGTCCCCCAGGGGCTGAATTCTGGGATGGATGCATGGCAACAACGTTCACGTGTAATTTATTATGTGTATGAAATCCTTAACATCAGCAAAATGGTCGCAGCGTTTGCCTTTCCTCTCATCCCACAATGAGGCTGCTAATGATTGAGGACCCTCTCTGCTGCTGCAGTTTAACACGTTCTGTGCCCAGGCAGTGCCCACAAGGAGCCTGCCTGAACAGCTTTTCTGCCTGCCCTGACACAGATCCCTTCTTCTGCACCTTCACTGCAAACGATTGTGGGTTTAATTTTGGGGTGCTTAAATCTCCAGTGATCCCTGAGCATTTCATGAATAACAATGAAGTGTCACCACCCCGGGGCTGGCAGCGTTGCAGGTGGGTTGGATGAAAGCAGAGGTAAAGCCTCTTGCCCAAAGCCATAACGTGCTACAGCAGCAGCTCCCAGGGGCTCTGACTGGCAGCTCCTCCCCATAAACAGAGGATCACACCTCCTTTCGCAGGTAACTGCGCTTCCTGACCTCTTTCTGGACAGGTGATCTGTCATAATAATAAGAATAAGCCCCCGGAATTCAGACCGGACCCTGTAAGCGGGGGCCTGGTCTAGCTCTGCGAGGGCAAAGCAAAAGATCCCTTTTAGCCTTCCGTGGTATCAGAATGACAAATGGTGAAGATTAAAGGCACTGCTTTTCAAAGATGCTGCCTGCTAGTAACTTCAGGAGGAGTTTTAAATCCTTAACCTTTCTAAAGCCACATGTGAAGGCTTGCCCAAGGTCACACAGGCAGCCTTTTGCAGTGCTATGGCAGCAGTAAATTTGGCCAATTGTCTTGTCTCTCAGTTTGCTGCTGTTACTAAATTTTTCTCGAAGGAGGTTTGCCCCATTTGTTGCAGCTGAAAAAGCTGTTCTTACAGCTTGAAGCAGCTGAAAGAATCTGAATGCATTGTATTGTAATCATTAAATACCAGTTTTCTACTGGATATAAGCAGAACACCTATTTTTAGTTAAAAAGCTGCTGTTAGGTTACACAATATCTTTTATGGCTGAAGTAATGCAGCAAGCTGGCACAAACCAAATGGTACTTGACTGTTTGCAAATTGAGCATCAACAGGAACAGCAGGTGGTCACTCAGCTCGAGACTTCCATGTTCTAACAATAGCTGCAGTAATAATGCTAAATAAATAGCACCCAGCAACCCATGTGCTTTATCACGGGGGTTTGAATGCTGAAGGCCCACTTTTACAAGTCACCTCAGACAATCATTGCTGCAGCGTTATTTTTATCATCACTTTCTCCATTTTTCTATTGTTGAAGGTTAGGATTTGTATCCCTGTAGTCAAGACCTTCAGATTGGGTGGATGCTTTCCTAGAGCTCCAGGGTGCCTTTTTATTGTACCTGACTGCTGCACCTAGTTTTGTCTAGAGTACTGTAAACCCTAAAAGTAGGAATACATGACCCATTTTAAAACATCTAGGAATTATAGCAAAAATTTCTAAAATAGACATGTATGACAGCAGTATTCTTGGAACACTTCTCCCAGCTTCACTAAACATTAACTATCTACTTGGCCTTCCTGTGTCCAGAAGAACTGAATAGTCACTCAGGAGCATTTTATGACACTGTGCCTGTGTAGGTAGACGTGAGGAATTCAGATTGCCACGTAACAGCCAGGAATTTTAAACTGGAAGCCAGAAGTTAAGCTAAGAAAATCTCTAGGTGTCCACAAATGCTGAAAATTTGCAGATACCCATCACTATTGGCCTACCTTCTTCTTCTTCTTCTTCTATTTCTTATTTTTATTTCCATCATCATCAACATCATTGTAATTATTATTATGACATGCAGCCAAATTTCTATTTTTTGTCCCCAGTGAAGAGCACTACTGACCACAAGGAAGAAGATGCTTGTCCATACAGAGGTGGCCCAGCCTGTCCCCAAATCACTTTTCACAGCTCTCACTGTTTGGCACTTAAAATGCTGCTGTATTTACTGTGAGGAGAGTTTGCTTCTCATTCCGTGGTGAGGATGACACTGATGCAGAATGAAAGGCCTGAGATAAACAGCACCTTGCATGTAGAAGGAATAAAAACAGCTGATAAAGGAAAATTCTAAGAGTCTTGTGGGTCTGGAAGAAGAAGTTGAAAGCGAGCATTATAAACATGAAACCAACAGAGGCTTTATCTCAACAAAGTTTAGTTTCATGTATACAGTATTTAGTATTTAGAATTTATCTTGTGCGTAAAAGCCCTCCCAGGGGTGCTACAAGACATACCCAAGAGTAATGCAACACCTAATTATCGCTATTAGAAGACAATGAAAGACAACATTAATGCTGAACACATAGAGCAGATACAAAGTTTAATTTTTAATAATTTTCAGTGCATTCCCATGAAATTTCAGATCCCCAGAAGCAAGCAATATACAAACGCAGCTCGCAAGTATAAGAGAACAGTTCAGTTCTCCTAGGAGCAGTCCAGCCTTCATCCAAATGTTCTGGCTGCCCCAAATTCTAATTTGAGGGGACTATCTGCAAGTTCATGAAAAAAAATTTATTGTGGGACAAAAACGATTGTATTGAAACATTCCAATGTTGAGTGGACTGTTTGAAACTAGATTTCCCCAATCAACTGAAAAGAAGAAGCAACACAGACCAGGTTGCGGAAAGGAGACAGGAAAGAATTGCTCCCACACGCTAAGTTATGCCGGAAAAGAAGAAACTTTATTTACATCTTTTACATTTTACAGAATTCCAAAGGGATCAGTGGATTGGAAGGTGGAGTTGCCACCCCTCCAACACACTGGTCAGGCCAACAGTCTGTCAACTCTCTCCTCCTCCATGAAAGTATGAAAACAAACCATTTGTTGATACTTAAAGTGTGGGAAAAGTCTTGATACACAAAGAAAACAAAAAAGGCTGCGTGGGCGACATCAGGTTAACAGATTTCTAGCGATAGGTCCTGAGGCACGAGCAATCTGAGCTGAGGCTCCAGAGGCTGTGGGCAGGCACATCCTCTGTGACACACCTGCTGCATCTGCACACAGCTGGATGGTGTCGTGGGCGCTTGGCCTCAGTGAAAATCAGCTGCTATAAAGCAGGGGAAGCATGGAAATGACTTAGCAGTGCTCTTGCATGTAGATGCCACTGGATTCCAGATCAGCAGCAGCCCGGAGAAGGAAGCAGGCATTGTGCTCTAACAGGTGTAACACCCAGGGAGATTGCTGCAAAGCACTGCAATTCCCAGAGCTGACAACCCCGGAGATCATACAAATACTTTTAAAGTGAAGCATTAAACAGGGCCTTGTCGGCTGAGTGGCATGTCTGTTAAACCTTCTAAAGCAACACAATCAACTACTGTCAGAAAATTCAGATTCATATTTGTGTCAACATTTGTGCTCTCCGGTGTCAGCTGAGGTATCCTGTTCTCTGCTTGTCTCCTGAAATGATTACTAGACCTTGGGAGAGTGAAAGCTATTTTTGTGAGCAGCTGGTTCTGATACTGTAAAACCAATCCACTCTGCATTCCTCTGAAATCTGGTGACAGGTGGGAGTCTGATCACGAATGGCTGGCACTTCATGGAGAAGGGGGAAAAATAGGGATTCTACAGGAATGGCTGCATTTTCCAAAGTCTGCTGGCTTTGGCTGGGGTGGAGTCAGCTTTCTTCACAGTAGCTGGTGGTGGGCTGTGTTTGGATCTGCCCTGAAAGCAGAATTGATATTGTGGAGATGTTTTTGCTACTGCTGAGCAATGCTTACACAGCATCGAGGTCTTTTCTGCTTCTCACCCCAGCCCAGTGAGGAGGCTGAGGGTGCACAGGAACTTGGGGGGCACACAGGGATAATTCCGGACTGTATGGCATCATGCTCAGGGTACAAAGCTGGGGAAGAAGAGGGGAAAGGGGGGACATTCAGGGGGATGCAGTTTGTCCTCCCAAACCTGTGACAGATCCCTGCTTTCCTGGGATGGCTGAACATCTGCCTTCCTGTGTGAAATGGGGAACAAAGTCCTTGTTTTGCTTTACTTGCACACGTGCCTTGTGATTTACCTTCTTTATCTCAACCCATGACCTTCTTTATCTCAACCCATGACCTTCTTCACTTTCACTGCTCCCTTTCTCAGTCCTGCTGCTGGGGCAGACAGGGAGGGGTAGGGTGGTTCTTTGCTGCTGGCTGGGGTGAAATCACAACACAAATGCACCACAAACCATGGCAGAGGGGATCCCCAGTGCCCACACACACCTTCATTCTGCTCTGGGGGCTGCTGCAGG
>VYZR01054454.1:11557-36158 GCA_013400675.1 Oxylabes madagascariensis | reverse complement strand
ATGAACACTTTGTGTGTTGCTCCTGTCTTCTAGGAGATCGACCTGGAATGCTGTGCAGTTTCAAGATATCCACTGCCTGGTCCTGTGCTTGGTGCCTGAATCCCCAAGCAGACAACTGCTTTAGCACAGGTGATCTATCTGCAAGGCTTTCCCTCTGTCTCAGTGGTAAAGACTTCTTCCATTCACCTCCCAGCTGCTGTACAAATTACAGCTAAACCAACGTCATCTGTCTTCCTTAGGCCTCACACGACGAGTTCTTGTGACCAATGTAGTGACAGGGCATCGTCAGACGTTTGGAACCAGCAGTGATGTGCTGGCACAGCAGTTTGCCACGCAGGTAGGTAGAACCAGACACCATTTTTTCAGAGCACCGCCTCACTGTTGGGCTCTTTGTTCTGTTTCGGCAGGACTCCTCATGCTGCACATAAGGTTGTGATGATAGCTGCTGTTGGATGGCTGTTCCACAGCAGAGCTGATGTGGTCTGATGCTTGCACACAATTGATTAGCAACAAAAAGATGATCTGATTTCAAACTCTGGCAACAGGGGCAATTTATGTTAAGATTACAGAGGTTAAAAGACAAAGAAGTAAAAAAAGGCACAGTAATAACATGTAAAATTGTTTTGTTTTTGGCAAATAACCTCATTCTAGTAACACTCAGTGTATTGCCTTCACCAAGAAGGAGAAAGTCTCTATAAACTACTGATGGACTTGTTCACAAAGAATTAGGGTGGTGAAATAGGAATATGAGAATTCCAGTTTCTGTTTTGCTGTTATGTTAGACTGAATTCCTGATTACCTCAGGCAACTTTTACAGCTGAAGTAAATAGCTAAGGCTTGAATGGAACTAATGAATTGGCTGAAAAATGTCGCAGTGTGTAATTAAAATCCTGCTTCTTCGTGGATCTGTTAAAATAATTTGACAACTACACTGCAGAGCTCAAAAGCATGACACAGACTCTGTCTGTGTAACCTGTAAGATCCTTGCAGATGTTACAGAGTAAGCTTCTTTCTCTGGGATTCTCGCAGACCCCAGTGCTGTACAATGGCTGCCGTTCGGGTGAGATTTTCAGCATTGATGTGCGCCAGCGGAACCGCAAGGGGCAGAGCTGGAAAGCAGTCCGTCTCTTCCATGGCTCAGCAGTGACATCGATTCACCTTATGGAGGCTGAACATTATCTGATGGCAGCAGATATGGCTGGAAAGGTATGGTTTTGTTGTGTTCAGGATATTCTGTTCCTGTTAGTATCTGGGCATTTACAGGTACTTACGGATGTACTCTAGCCCACTCCCAAGGGCAGATGTCTGCTCTTAGTATGTGGTATGGAACTGGGTGGTAGTTCATTTATGGGTCTTCTCCCAGAGCCCGCTATTTATCACACAGAATGGTTTGGATTGGATGGAAACTTAAAGATAACCTGGTTCCAGCCCTCTGTCATAGGCAGGGACACATAGGCAGGGACACCTTCTATCCAACCTGGCCTTGAACACTTCCAGCGATGGGGCATCCACAATTTCTCTGGGCAACCTGTTCTAGTCACTCACCACCTTCACGTTAAAGAGCGTCCTAATATTTAATCTGAACGGACCCTTCTCAGTTTAAAGCCATTCCCCCTTGTCCTGTCATTACATACCCTTATAAATTGACCCTCTCAGCTCTCTTGTAGCCTTGTTTGGGAGGAGGCTGCTTTTGCAGGCTGAATTCTCTCAGCCCGTCTCCACAGGAGAGGTCCTCTAGCCCTCTGATCATCTTCATGGCTCTCCTCTGGACATGCTCCAACACATCCAACCTTTGGGTCCTCTCTGCTTTAATATATCCTCTCTCAAACAACTCCTTCAACTTGCAGATAAAACTGTGGGACCTGAGAACAGCAAAGTGTGTGAAACAGTACAAAGGTCACCACAATGAATATGCTCTTCTCCCTTTGCATGTAAATGAGGAGGAAGGACTTCTTATAGCAGGTGGGTTGACTTTATTACCCTTCTATTTTTATAGTATATGGTAGTGATTTTCTTATGCCTGAGGGGTGTTTCTTAGGTACAGCTGTTAGAAGCTGTAAAGCTGTTAATTCTTTAAAATTTAGAAAAAAATTAGCCCTAAACTGTGATATACTATGAAAATTATGTTATGGATGCACACCTACTGTAATCAATCCCATGAGGTGCTCAACAGGTTTATCTGCTGTGTCCTGCAGAAGTCCCATTATCCTTTCCACAGTATGTCTCAAGAGTAGAGCAGAAAACACTTGATTTTAAAATTGAGACAAACAACATGTAAACAGGAGACTTGGTGATAACTTTATATGGAGACTGGAGCTTGATAAAGAGAAAAGCACTCTAAATGCTGATTTCTTGTACCTTTAATTACCTAACAGGAAATGCACATTTTTCCCATTCTTGCAGTATTCAGTGTAAAATTTTTGTTTTGTAAAGTATGGATAAGCACTTTGCCTCTTGTGGGTGTAAAAATATTCAGGGTGCTTTCCCCATAGACCTTCTGCCTCTGTGGTGATAATCTTGCAGAACCACATAAAGTCATTTTTGTGTAATGTTGAATTTTGCTTTCCTCCCAGTTGGCCAGGATTGCTACACCAGAATTTGGAGTCTCCAAGATGCTCATCTGCTTAGAACCATCCCTTCTCCCCACCCATCATCCAAAGATGCCATTCCTAGTGTGGTGTTTTCTTCAAGACTTGGGGGTAGCCGAGGAGTTCCTGGCTTACTCATGGCTGTCAAACAGGATCTCTATCACTTCTCCTATAACTGACATTATATTCTCCTCAGACCTGGTCTGCAAAGCTGCCAATCTATATGTGACTTCAGAATCTTCACACCAGTCACCAAGCTGTTGAGTCCTTATGTGCTGTTGCATCTGCTTTGCTCATCTAATTGTGAACCTCCTTCAGCAGTTCAGCAAATCTTGCTGTATACATACATCTCAGACCTCTTGTAAATAAAAGCTGAACACTGATTAACTGTAGGCAAGATTCAGCCTCTCTGAAATCTAGTTGTAAGCCTGCCAAGCAGGTAACTTAACGAGCCTCTGTTGTGCTAGGTGAATTTGATGTCAAAAGGGTACTCTAACTTGATCCTAGCTTGGTCACCTAACCTTTAGGTGTGGTCACATCTGCCTCAAGAAGTACGTTGGCCCAGCAGAGTGAAGCAGCTGCTGTTGAGAAGCTGAACACTGTAAGTGGTCTGGGGCTTTGTTTGGAGTAGCTTTGGTTGGGGTTCCTGCAACTGCCACTGCTCCACCTTGGAAGCAGTTAGTTGGAAGCAACCATGCTCCATGGTTGCAAACAGTTCAAGGAACAGCTGTTTTCCTCATCCCCACTGTCTCAGTCCTTTTTGCTGGGTCATACTAAACTTTGTCATACTAAACTTCTAGATGACAGTAGCATGTGACTGCCCTGACACCATCCCCTGTAAAAAGCAGCAGGCGTGGCGCAAAACCCCTTTTCTGGTCCAGTAGCAAAGCTGAATGCCCTTGTTAATTTACCATAGTATTTCCTAACCCAGTTCACACCCCTAACGTGCAGTTTGGGCAGCAGTCTGGAAGGGCAGGCTTGCTTGTGCAGCTATAGCAGGACACAAGCCCAGTTGTACAGACCATGTCTTTGGGATTTGGAATCACCTGTGCAAAGTCAGTATACAGAGGTACAACTGGGCCCTCAGCTGCAAAGTTGTAGTACCAGCTCACAGTAACTGGATGATACCATATCTGTATTGAGAACAATTACCATCCGATAGAGCCTCTTCGTTTCCAGCCTGGTAACCAGTCTGGGTTGGGCAAGACCATCCTGCTCTCAGCATCTGTAGGAAGCACTGACCAGATCAGGAACCTATGAGAGGGTAAAAGCCCTAGGATGGGCTTTATAGGAAAGATACAGTGCACTCAAGTTTTCCAAAACTCTTACACTAAAGGAGTGCCAGAACCACCTTTTCATCCTGGGATCTGCTTAGAGCATTCAGGTGTACAGTTATGTCATCAGAGATGCTACTTCCCCTGGGGTCCTGCCAGCTGAGCAGGTGACTGAGCGTACAAATGGGTTCTGATGACAGCCGTGCTGCACAGCACGTTAAGAGGGCTCAGTGAGATGGCCCTGGCAGAGAGCAAGGCTGGGACTCTGCACTCCGAGCGCCTTCTGCCAGCGGCACGGTCTGCACAGGCACACAGAGATGAGCGCTGCTGCTCTCTACAGGGGTGGCCTCTGGGGCAGTTCTAGTGCAGCACTCTCACCTGGGTGTGTGTCTTCACTGGAAAGGGCTGCAACAGTGCTGAGCATCCTAGGAGGAAGGGGCTTTCAAGTCCCACACTAAGCAATCCTCTTTCTGCCTTCAAAGTAAGATCCCACCAGCACTCTCTTAGGCATGTTACCAAGTTTTCCAGCCATCTCATTTCTTAACAGATACTACTCTTTTTGCACCTAAAGCTTTTGGCCAGAGCAACCTATTTATGGAGGGATTGTACCCCTGCCACCTTCATCCTGATAAACTATCAGCTTTGTTAAACCTCACACTGGTGCATGTGCAAGAAAGCTCTTACTTTTTACTCCTCTTGAACAGGAGTATTTGTAGTTTGAAAAGTGGGTTAGTAAAACTATTCAACCAGTCACAAAATGTTTATCCCAGAGGAGAGAGTGAGCTGCAGCAAGAGCACAGTGCTATTAACAGGGATAAGGCACTCAGGATTGTGGTGTGAGCTCCACAAGAGTTCATTGAGGACTTGGTGGTGCAGCCAGTTCATCCCTTTGCATCCCCTGCTAAAGGCCTGAGCTCACTGAACACACTTCATGAGGGTGTCTCTGGCTTCTGAAGGGAAGCCTCAAATGCCCTGCAATGCAAGACACTGTGCAGGGAGATTCCCTCCACAAGCCCCACGAAAACCTGAGCAGAGCCTGTAGGCTTTTGTTTCTTTCCAATGCATTCCTCTCTCCTTCCATTTTTCAAGTGACTTTGGATAAAAGGGAATTACTCAAATACAGGTACCAGAAAAGGCAGGCCGTAGTAAAAACCCTCTTTGACCTGCAGGGCTGCACACTCATTTCTCCTGTTCTCTCACTACCTTCAAGCCTAAGCAATGTGCTTGCTGTTCCAAGAGACCGTGTTCTCAGGAGCTCTTCTTGCTCACCAACACTCCAGTGTTATGTGTGGTGAGCTCCTAACCTTTCTTTGTATTTCATTTACCCATTAATCTGTACAGAAGACAATACAGCAGGAAAACTCTCCTCTTGGGAGCAATGTCAAAACTTTACAGTGTGAATATATTCTGTCAGAAATAGCTGCTGCAAGGGTAATCAAGGTGAATCCCAGCAAATACTCAAAATAGTTCCTTCCATCTCTAAGTATACATTCAAAACCCCCAAATCTTTCTTCCATTAACAGCCAACTTCTGTTTCCCCATGGGGAAACTGAGCTGTTAATTCCTTACAACCATGGTTTCTCTCATACCTCTGTCTTTAGTGTTCTTCTGCAGAGCCTTCTTTCCCACACAAAACAGAGTGGGTGCTGCTCACAGCATATTCTGTGCTGCCCCTTCTTTCCACAGACAGTGCTTATGAGACATGGGGGTCTCCTGCTCTCCTAAAAGGTAAGCCTTGCAGGCTTTCCCATTCCCTCTATTACTCTGTGGAAACCAAGGGACCTAATTCCCGGTTGCTTTGCTTATCAATTTGAGAAAATACTCCACAATTTGTCTTAATTGGTTATGTTAATTTTTGACATTTTTTGTTGTGTGCACAATGATAAATGCACACAGTGCAACTTTCAAAAGCATTTGCATTGCTTTAGTTAATAATGCATACTGCAACTAAGCATCTGTTCAGAAAACAGAAGTGTAGTTAACCCCATCCCACTGCAAAGTCCTAATATTACATCTGATAATCAACTCAGTTGCAACATACTTTATATTGGTCTTCTTGCTAGTAAACATGTGGTTCAAACATTTTCAGGTAGTAACCTACAAAGATCATGAAATCCCTTAAAGCAGAATTAATTCCAAAAATTAAATTAGAATTTAGACTCTTTCAGTGCTCTTAACTCCAGTAATTCCTGTTCTGCAAGAACAAGACCATGCAACAATTATGTCCAGTTACTGTGGGAAACACAAACTAAGAATTCTGGTTGAAAGGCATCTTACATAAGTCAAGATAGTTTCATCTCTTTGTTCCTTTCAGAGAAAATTCATAAAACAAAAGGAAATAATTTCCTTTCTGTTGTCTCCAGGAACCAAGTGCACACACATGTCCCTGCAAACCCATTCACTCAACTAGTGCTTTTGCAGCCAACACTTCTAATTAAGCCTGCAAAAGCACTAAAAAAGGAGAGGGCAAGCAGGGCAAGAAGAGAAGCAATTTGGCTTCAGTGACGAACAGCAAGCAGTTTACAGGCAGCAGCTAAAGTATATTAAATCATCTCTTTCATTACGCAGCAACAGTGGGACCCTAAGGCAGTTTAAAAGGAACAGCACACTCTTCCTGTCTGCTACAATATCAAAACACGGTATTTCTTTGCCTCAGCTTCTCAGCAAGAACTGAGCTAGTGGGAAACTTCCAAAAGGCCAGGCTGTGCTCCAAGCCAGGTGGCAGCATCCCTCATCCAGCAGACACCATTTCCTTGGTTCCCTGAAGCGTGGCACAGCGCAGCCCAGCCGGCTCTCCTCACTGGCCAAACTGCCAGTGCCTCCCATCAGCACCACTCTCTCAGAAGCCACAGTCTCACCCTTGCTCTGTTCCATGTCCCCTGCTGCTATCAGTCATCTCTCAACCCTGATTAATAGAGCTCTTTACACATAAACCCCTTTAGGTCACATAAGGTTCTTAGACATAACAGGTAGAAAAACTTCAAGTTTAACTTGAAATTTCTAAAGCAGGGAGGAGATTTACTTCTGGGTCTTCTGTGGTGGTGTTGGTCACATCTTTCCGTTGGTACCAATTTACTGCAGTACATGCATGCATGGTCATTTCTCCTCTATTATCCTGATGAATACTGAAACTAAGAGGTCAAAAAAAGTCGATTTACTAGTCACAAATTCACACTGGTATTTTTGCATTTTTAAGTTTAAGAGGGACCTATTCTAACAGGACTAGAAAATAATGCATTTGTTATGAGAGAGGGAGAATTCAAACCCAGCTATGTGCATAATCTCATGGTATCCCCTTACATAAGCTGCTTTCAGAAAAGTTATAATCTAGCAGTGGAGAATCAGCTTTGGTTCCCAAACCTTCAGTCACTAGTGCCTGCTTGCACACACTATACGTACTACATACACTGTGAGCTGAACCCAGCAGTCAACAGCAATCCAAAGAACTTTCTAGACAGAGGTTTTGGGGTGAGGGCCTGGGGGCTGAGAGATGCTTGATCCAACTGTTTAAAGCACTTTACAAATCTGTAAAATTTCAAAAATGCAAGCCAAGGCACAAAATTGATAAACCTTTTCAGGTAATGTCTGAAAATATAATCAAGATCACCTGCCTTTTCTTGTTGAAACAACTTCTTTCCTATCTGTTGGTATCATGGTAGTTGTGAAGCACTCTGATGCCTTCCTGACAAGTCATCATCTGCACATCACCATCATACATATGCACCTGCTTCTCTCCAGTGCTGCTGAAAAATTGCCTTTTAAGCAAAAACAGAAAGATTTAACCAGCTTTTCAAAACATTAGAAAACAGTATGTTTCAGAATCTCTGACATTCTTGAAATCAGAATTTCTGTAATGCCACAATTAAAACATCTCCTACATAAAGACTTTCACATATATATATATATATATCACTGGTGTAATTTTTTTCTGCTTGAGTTATATCCAAAAAAAGGAAAGTTAAAAAGCTGAATGCATTTTAATTTTGGCTTCAGATAACTAACTAGCTGCCATTCTACTTTAGCTTTCTCTTTGTCACAATATACTGTTGATTTTGAAAGCCGTCATAGCAAATTTTTATTTATTTTGGCATTGACATGATTTCATTGTTGATGTACCTGCACGACAAACAAATACATTTTATGACATAATATATGTACTGTGACTGACAGAATATATATGTCAACATTGCTTTGCCATGGAAGAATGCCCAGCTAAAGTAAGGGATGGGGATGAAACCTGGATGACAAAAAGCAGACAGTTCTATCACTTGTCCAAATCACTCTCTGTTTTCAAATTACTGGCAGGCAAAGACATATTTGTTGGTGCCAAATTATATTACAGCCATCAGCAATAATTAAATGCAAGGACAATGCCACAATACGTGGCATTACAGTGACTGACAATGTCAGCTGACAAATGAAACATGAAAATTATGAGAGGCTGCCAAAATTGAATTATATTAGTATTTAAACCTAATTGGGCTGGTTATGCTGAAAGCAAAAATATCGACAACAAAGTCTGTAGAATCAGGTGGGGAAGCCAGAGTCCTGCAGTGTTAAAGCCCAGGCTTCCAAAGCAACAGGGGCATTTGTGAATGTCAGTCTCAGCACAGTCATAGAGACACCTGGCATAAATGCAAGGCAGATCTAACTTAATGATCATGTTTATTTCTACAAATGAACTCTTGTTGACATCAAAAGCTAGCATATTCCAGAACACAACTAAACACAGACAGAACATACAGGATACCTTGGCCAACTTCAGCCTGTGCAACTTCATCTGCAAGGCACCGGGCAGGAGAACAAATGAACAGGAAAACCAGTGCAGGGGGTGGAAGTGGGGGAGGGCAGGGAATGAAGGACAAAGCAGTTTCTCTTGTGCAAGTAACTCTACCTTAGAGCCTGTTCCTACCCTGACAACAGCTACATACTGCAGCCATGCTGTTCCACCATCTGTCCCCTGGCTGCAAGTCTCAGGTGCAACATGGACCTGGTACACATTTAAGCCAAGAATGGCCCTACAGAGTTTGGATAGTGAGTCTTAAGTAAAAGTGGCCACATCTATATGAAGCATACATATATCTGCTTCACGGAATGACAGGGAAAGCCCAATCATCTATTGGAAGATGAATCTTCATGCTGAATTGGCACATGTACCCATAATGGAAATAAATCCATTGGAATGGAGCAATCGACAAGTCTGGGCTTGTTTTGTGGTGCTTTGGATAAGGAATTCAGTTTGTCACTGGAGCACACATCTTTGCACATTGGCTAGTTCATATGATTGTTATTTTACTCGATGTTATCCATAGCATTTCCTGATTGGAAGAGGTGCAGATGCTGCTCGATCTGTCAATAATCAATCTGACATAATTTTTCTGGCAAGATATTTACATCAGTCAACTTCAATCTAATTCAGAACATGCTTTTATCATGTCACATCTCAGACCAATTGAATTCATTATCCTACCAAGTAAGTAGCAATTTTAACTGCTGAAATATTAACATTACAGTGAACTTCAGTTGACCCAAGGGACATATTATCACCTTGACCAACTGCAACTTCATGGTAATTTCTCTTCAGCGTAACACACATAGTGATGTTCTTCTAGAAATTTTCTGAAAAACTGTCTCCTTCTATCTTTGCCCTTGTCAATACAGGAGACTTTTTCACACAGGTGTTGCATTACTGTCAAACCTGTCTCATGGTGCCATTATGAAACTCGGTTTGTGCTTTTGCATAGCTCCAGCAATGTTGCTGTTTTCCAAAAACTCACTCTTGATAGGTGCTACCCATAACACAAAGCATCTCTTCTAATAGTTCAGGAATAGAACTCTCACAGGTTTCTATTGACAGTCCCACCCCAAACACAACATGCTTTCATGTTGCTTTAGGGATTTTTTTTCCCCAGGATTTCCATTTCCTTCATGTAAGTTTTCTGTAGAGCTTTCTGTCCACAGACATCTCTTAGGGCTCTTTTGTTTATTGAATCCTAATGTTTAACACTGAATAGCATTAGGCTCTGCTAACATCTATCCCCTTTAAACAGTTAAGCCATTTAAAAACCATATTCTATACTGTGTACGCACAGCACCAAACAGAACCAGAAAAAATAAGCGCTTTTCTGTACAGGAAACAGCAGGGAACTTAAACCTTAGGTCTTTTTTTTTTCATTTTGGAAAACAAAGATCCCAAATGCACCTCTCAGCATTCTCCAGAAAGAGTAACACCAAGCCTGCTGCAGTTCAGGATCCACACAGGACTTTGCTTTGCAGAGAAACAGCACAAAAAATTCAGGTCCAGGATAATCTATCAAGAATGGGCTCTGATACTGACAGGTTGCTAAGTTACTAAGACCATATATATATATATTAAAATATTTAGACAACATTTTCCTTTGGATTAATATATATATTAATATATATATATTAAAATGTTTAGACAACACTTTTCTTTTGATTGAGTAGTAGTTCTTGCTTTGACAAGGAAAAAAAAAATCAGACAAGTCTTTGAAACAGATGCCAAATATTTTATACAAGGAATGTCATGGCTGCTTTCTCTTTGTGCATTAACATGGTAGTAAAGCTACATGCATAAACAGCACACAGGGCACAGCCTACAAACCAAGAACACATTGCTCACCCATTAAAAAAATAAAGAATACTTTGAAGCACAGAATTATGCTAGATGTACAGAATGTCTTTTAAGAGAGGATTTCTACCTACTCATGCCCTTGCTTGGACAACTGTCAGTTTATGGCAGACTTTTGCTTACAAAAACATAAGACAGTCCGCAGTAAACTTGGCCAGTACCAAAGGTGTCCTGGAACATCTTCTAAGTCTACTTCCTTGGGTAAGCTGGATGTAGTTGTGAAGGGACAAACACTTTGTGAGCATGTTCTTTCAGAGACAAAGTGAGAACCGCTTGTTACAAGGAAAGTCAGTACGCTTGTTCAGAAGATAAAGTTCTTTATAGCAGTTAATTTAATAGTACAGTCTTAAAACAGGGTGTTGGGCACTCATCTACACAACAGCACATTTAATAAGCTGGGGAAGAAATACCACAGTTCCAGGACACTGCATTAAACTCCAGCCACTCCAAGAGGAGGCAACTCTCGTGTGGTGAAAGAATTCTTGTCTATGTAAGCCAAGAAGGGAGAATTTTAGGCAGTTTAATCCACAATGGTCTCTTACTTCTTTTAAGTGGAACCACAAATCCACAGTACATGACAGTATAAGTTAGGTTAAGTGGTGCTTTTCATAATAAAATCAGTGAATTCATTGCAGTCCTTTCATAAAAGGATGAAGTCCAGTGAGTGCCAGTTGCTAGGAGCAAAGAAGATAGATTCCCATTTTCCAGGTTGATTTGTAAGTTCATATTATTAGAAGAAAGTAAGTCAAATCTCTGCAGTTTCTATGCAACAATATCTGAGAACACGGAGGCTTCAGAGACTACAGGATCACTTAAAAAGTGGGGGAAAATGAAAGTCATCACAACCCAAACAACTCAAACCTCGTATCTCAGAATTGCCTACAAAACTTGTTCTCTTCTTCTGCTCTGGACAAAACTTTTAACTGCAATGATCTTGCAGAGAAACTTGAAGAAAACCTGAGTACATGAAAACATTGTCAGGGAGAGAAAAACCCTGCTACCTTTTGATCTGGTATTGAAGCTGAAATGGCAAAATCAGAATGCTTTCCCTCGTGCCATAAGATTTGCTTTACCTTTCAGAACTCTACCGGTCTTGGCCAGGGAGTCTGTGTTAACTTGATACCTCTCTTGCACTGCAAGACCATTGCTCATATCACAGTTCAAACAAACTTGCTAATAAATCTGGGATTAATCTTCCATGGCCAGAAGGGCAGCACCTCCAGATGCTCCATATCTGTTTGAGCTACCAGGTGTAATTCATATATCAACACTGGAGATTCCTGGCAGCACAGAGTCCAAACCTTCCTCACACGACATCACGATCAGCAAGACATTCCAAAAGAAGAATTAGAAGGCCATAATTCTGATCCAATACAGTAAGGAACACCACTATCCATCATTTGAACTAGGAATACTCAAAGCTTCATTATTCAACCATATTCTTAATATACTAAATTATACATAGTTGATATATATATATAGGGTTTTTTATTGGAATAAAATACAATGGATTTTGGTTTGCTCATTTACAAGGGAGCTCCCTCCCTTTCCCAGTTAATTTGAAATTAAAACCTAGAGGCTGAATGTAAGCTCATTCCCAGCGTTCCAAGATGGATATAACACGAGAGGAGGCCAGAAACTGGAAACATGCACTCTGGCTGCAACAGGTTAGAAGGTGAAAGGGAGACCAGATATTTTCATTTGTAACCCTGAGAACATAAGGAATTGCAAAGATCTGGAGAGCAGCCTGGGGTTAAAGGTCACCAGGCTTTTTATTGCAGTTAAAGCAAACTCGGACTGGGTGATCCCATCCGCGAGAGGGAACCGCTCTGCGGTCGTGTGAGCACTCGTCACAGAATCCCTGGCCACAGGCCCGACAGTGGTGTTTGGAGAGTTTGATACTGAATTCCTTCCGGCAATTGTGGCAGTGCAGGATTTCATGATCTGGTACCCAGTATGCAGGTCGGGCAGCATCTTTTACCAGACCTAAGGAGGAAGTGAGGTGGGGGGATGAGAAAGAGGGAGAACAAAATAATCCATGAACATGAGCATGTCAGAAATGTACTCCAGTGAAGGCACTCACACACTGCAAGTCGTATCGCTGCCATTAAGGGGGAGGTGACCTACTGACAGAATCCTCCAGTGCAATGAGTAGCCATTTAGGGCATTCTACCATTCTCCCACATTCTGTCTTCGAAGAGTAAACAGTGTCTCTTTTAATAGTGTTATCTTGCCTTACTCAGACTCTTCCAGAGGTTAAGACACTTGCTTTTCCCTACCTTCACTTTTAGCTGTGGCCAAAAAAACCGCCAAGTCACCAAAGCAAATATTCAGAAATGTACATACTGCCTGGACTGAGAAAGGGATTTATTCTGCCCTTCATTGAGTCAGAGAGCAAACACGCACAAAGGTGAAGGCTGGACATGCTGTAGGCAAAGCAGCTGAACAATGATCTGCACAATAAGTAGGAAGTCAGGTCCAACAACAGATGATTCAAATGAGAAATGTTTGCTGACATACCTAAACTGCCACCCAGCACATGAAAGAGCAGCAGAGGTTCCCTGCACTAAGCTCACCATTAAAGATCAGACTACTAATTACTTCCTCATCATTACCAACCTGGACAGCTTCAAATTCTCAGCCCTCCCCTCAGAAGTACCAAGAAGTACCAGTAGTATCCATGAACACACTTAAAAGGCACTCAGCATCTCTGAAAGTAAACGAAACCTGATAAAATGCTTCCTAATTGGCCAATCTTTAGGGAACTCCAAATGGCAGGCCACTGCAATGAATGCATCAGAGAAGCATGAATTACTCACAGCTTGGTGCACAGTTTTGCATAATAGGGTGAAAAGAGAAAGTATGATCTGCAGAAACAACATGCTGAAAACCAAGAGGAAATATCAAGCAGAAGAGGTCCAGAGGGCTGTAGAACTCTCAACCAACAGTGGTATCACAGCAGAGGTGCCAGCCTGTCACACAAGCTCTTGAAGTTTAATAACAAGTTTTACTCTTTGAAAACATAAATGCCTTTAGACAAAAAGAACCCCATCAGAACAAAACAGAACTCACCTAAGGGAATGTCCATGGCTGTCACCACTGCTCCAAGCGTGTTTTGCACAGCTTCCCCCACCTTCCTGGCAATAAGTGTCCCCCCTTCCTCATCTGAAGGCAGTTCAGCCACATCTGCATGACACAAGAGTGAAGGGCTCAACACCTAAGTCCACCACCCTTTCTGCCAAGTTTCAGTTAATTTACATTAACAAAACCAGCAGCAAACCCAAAAGGCAGGTTGGAATCTCTCCTCAGCCTTTATGTTCCCCATCCACAATCTTGGATTGCAGAGTGCTCATTTTAGCGATAACGGACAAAATATATAGTCTGCTGTAACATAAGCAGCCCTGCTCTGATGTTAGCACCAGATCATCAGCAGTTGCTAGGAAAACAAGTAAAGACACAAATAGAAAATAATTTTGTCAGCAGTTCAGGTATCTGGTAGGGTCATCTTTCTTCCAAAAGGCATTGAGCTCTTCAGCTTCCTTACCAAAAACTGTTTGGAAACCCAGTGTGAACAACACTGTCTACACCCACTGGGAACGGTTGTGATCCAGAAATCAGGGACAAAGACTTTAGGCTAGTGCCCAGGGATAGTTCTGTCACAACCAACTCAAGATTACCTAACTGGATGCCCCTGTTGTCATAGCAGTTGTCACACACGCGCACTGGTGCTGGTCCCCAGCCTCGCTCAGGCACTGGACGGGTCTTGGAAGAACAGCCATCACAGAAGCCCTCTCCACAGGCCCGGCAGTGATGCTTTGTGTCATTATCTTTGAAAGGCGCGTTGCACTTCTTACAACTCTAATCAGAACAACACGGAAGGAAGAACTGTTAGTTTGATCTTCTGAAGTGAAAAATAGAGAGCAGAAGCCCAGAATGGCAAGTTTCAAACTGAAATTGTGAAAAATACAGTTACAGACAAGACTTGGGTGCTATCAGCCCCATAACCTTACCCCAGGGAAGTGACTTAGAACAGTAGGTGTACAGTGGTTAAGCCAAGTGTACATTGCTATGTTCCCTTCACAATCAAAAATAAACACAGCCATATCATGCAGGGGTGAATGATGGATATTTGACCTTTGTGTGGGGTAAGAATTCAGAAGGCAGTTTTCATTGAAGAAGAATCTGTTTCTGGCAAGACACAGGGAATCCTTTCCTAGTTGAACTGTTTGGGGGAGCTTTTTGCATCTGGTATAAAACCATAGTTTAATCTCTGCACCTATAAAAATAGTACTATCAACTGCAGTAGCCAGATTTAAGATGTTGATTCTTTGCTTCGAAAAAAAAGTTCATGCAAGCCAGGATTTTCTGTGATATTGCTGGGAGAGTAGCTCACAAAGAGCAGGGAGAAACCGTCTCTTTATCAGGGCTGGGCCAAGTCTCTGTTCATAATTTCTCTGGCTAAGTCAAGCATGAGAAGAGGAGAGAGCACTTCAGTTTTCTCAAAGGTGTAGGAGTAGGGATTGCTGCAGTAAAACAAGAAGCATTTAGAATCTGAAAGTACTTTATTACTTAAAGAGTAAGGAAAAGGGGTTTTAGCTGGGCAAAGCCTTTCTCTCCAGCAGGTGCTATTTACCAGAATCTGAGAGTTGGGTCTCCAGTAAGCTGGGGCAATCTGGTCTGTCAACCAGGAGGTCACAGCTTTTGTGGGTCCCAGGCTAAGTTCAGATACTGATTGAGCCATGAAATTCATGCCATCCAACAAACGCTGGGCTGCATTGTTGTTGTCTTTCAGAAATCCATCAGTCTGGAATGAAAAAGACACTCATTTGAGAATAAAAGCAGGGAAACCTTTTTTTTTAGATGCAGATGGCTCTGCAACCCATTACTCCTGTTAAACTGGAGGGCAAGCAGGAGAAAAAGATTCACCAGCCCTGCTTTGAAAGACAGGAGTAGGTTGGCAACTTAGCCATTTCAAGATAGCCAAAATATGTCTGAAAGCCCTTGCAAAGGCTCTTTCAAACAGCAGGGACCACCTTAATGAAAGGCAATCTGTTTTCTCCATCAACATCCAGAAGAACCAAATTAGCATGTGCGTGGCCGCACACATACACAGAGACTATGCAGCAACCAGACTTACCCCTGGCCAGACGTGCTCAATTTCTGTCCTCACTACAGTGTTCACAGGGTCTTGGTTGCCAAACCAGTACTGCCGGCTGCGATACACCACGCCGCAGTTGGGGCACTCGATCACGTACCTGCACAAGAGGGGGACAGGTTACCTCTCTGGCCAGTCCTGTGCACCAGGCAGCACACAGACCACAGAGAGCAGGGATCTCAGCTGCAGTACTCACCCTGACCAGGCATACTTGGCAAGGCCCAGCCAAGGGGAATCCGTGGAAGCAGAGGTTTTTGGCACCACGCTGACCTCCATCCCTCGTTCATAACAGGCCTACAACATAAAGGCTTAATTAAAACGACATTCTTGGGAATCCAAATCTACATCTGGCTGCTGTTTGGCCACCTAAAGCATATAATTAGCATATAGAGGTCCACAGCAAAGGAGCACTCATCAGAACTCATTTAAAAACAAAGCAAAAGCAAATCTACTATCAATAATAACATCAGGCAAGTATTTCTACATCAATAAAGACCATGACGGTAGCCTAAAATTTTCCTGTCTCCTGCACAGATCCTTCAGAAAAATTGGCTAATACCAAGCACTGGGTATAAGCAAATAAGAGTAACCATGTCAAATATATAAAAGGTCAATATCACCCAGGTTAAGAGCAGCCAGCTTCAAAATTTAGCTAGAAAATGAGACAAAGCACACAGAAGTGATGAACTCTCCAAGCAAACATACAAGTCAAATAAGGATCAATTTTTCTTGTCAAGGCTATGAGCACCTCTGACATTAGAAATAAAAAAAGGAAGAAAACAGGCACATGCCTATGATATTCCTCATTTACTTGGTCATCCTTTCCTTTTTCATTCTTCAGACCTTGTCCTTGTATCTCACCTTGCAAGTGTAGACTCTGTTATCATACTGGTGAGAATATCTGCATCGACTTTTGGATTCATGAGGGACTCCTTCCTTTGCATGGTTCATGCTCTTCTTACAGCCACACCTGAGTATGCAAGAGCAACCCATGAGTCGTTGCTCTTAGACACAGGACAGATGTCACCAAGATTTCATTTTTACTGCTATCTTGCATTTTTATAGATGTTGTGCTCTCAAACCATCTTCATGACTGTACATACAGCAATGACATAATTCATTATTGAAAGGCAGGCTCTTCAGAAGGAGGTGCAGCAACTGTTTCACATACAAAGCAGCACCACACAACAGTTCACTGCACAAAATACTCGGCATCAGAAAAGAAGCATAACCAGCCATAAAATCATGCTGCTATACAGCTCCCAGACACAGAGCACTGACTGCCATCTACTGCCCTTCCAGGCTCAATCTTGGGGCTCTTTCTAGAGAGCTACAAGCCAAGATGTAATCAAATATGGAGCTCCACTTGGACATAGTCACTGAACACTCCATGTTCACTCATGATGTATGCTTTAGGATTGTTTTTACTGTTTAGGCAATAAAAATGTCAGGAAAAAATCATAAGAAATTTCAGGGGATTTATTTAGACACTCCTTTCTTCCTGCCCTGCTTGCATTTGGGAAAAGATATGGGCAGCACAGGTTTGTAGTCATGCACAGAAACAGAGTGGGCAAAAACCATGCATCCAGCTGGGATGTGGGAATAGTGGTTGTCCAGTTCACGTAAGAGTTGAATTTCAAGCTAATTCTGTCTGAAGGTACTAGCTGAGGATAGAGGATGTCAGGTGTCAAGACATCACAGAAACTTTACCTTCTGTGGCTGCAGGTGAGGGCAGCACAATCCTCTAAGACGATGGAGAAGCATTTCTCATCTACTTACCCACAGCTTAGGCACACAGAGGAGCATGTGAAATATTCATCTGGAAAGAAAGAGCTGTGAGCCATCTGGTCATCAGGGATCTCCCCACTGAACCGGTCACTTAGAGCCTGTTGAACAAAGAAGAATGAACTGGAAAGGGATTAAGGGCAATGAAGACATTTTGCAAGAAAAAGCATGGATTCCTCTACTGGAGGGGGAGGCAGAGAGAGTACACAGCTAACGAATGTGTCTTACTAGCCTGAAAAACAAAGACAAGGATTGGAAACCAACCAAGAAGGCAATCTTGCACTTGTATGGAAGTGACTTGAATAGTTGTAAGACACTCTTTTTCTCTGCTCTCCTCTCCTCCTATCCCTAGTTTGAATTTTGTAATAGAAATAGGTGGTAGAAAATTGCATCCACCTCTGTGCATCCAATCCATGCTCAAAATAGCAGGGTTCTTGCTAAACGGGCTTTGCATTCTGGAAACCTCTGAAAAGAAACTCATAGGATTGTTTCTCGTAGTTCGTGAGAACACATTTTTTGCCTGTTGGCTCAGAAAGTGCTGCCCTGAGCTTTCCTGTGGCCACTTGAACAACTGCTCTTCTCTGATGAAATGGCAAAACTGAGACAAAGGGATTTGTACTCTTTCCTAGGAACATCCATTCTCAGATTAAATCAGTCCTTAGCCTTGGCACACTTAACTTTTTCAGTTCCTTCAGGTTTTATGTTTAGGAAAAAAAAAAAAACTAAAAAAAAACCACTGGAACAACACAAATGGTTAGTTTTTCTTGATGGAGATCTCTGAAAGCATGAGACCTAGCTGAAATTCTTCCTACAGCTGAGGTTTATATAGTGGTTGCCTGCCTTTCTCTTCCTCCCCCTCCCCTTACAGGGTTGGGGTAGGTGGAGTGGGTGCATCTTTGCTGTCTAACAAGGGTTGACTGCATATACACACAGACTTGTGTACACCTCTCTCAACACAGCTTCCCTCAGATAAGTTCTTAATTTAAACATTTTATTTCACACAATTTCAAGGAAATTTGCTTTACATTCTCTTTTAAGCTTGACTGATACTTATACTTTTGAATGAACTCACGAGGTAGAGGAAGTGGACAGAAATCTCTAGCAAGTCTTGTGTCCTCAGCAAGTGAAGCAAAAGAAGTTAATTTGTAGTCAGTAGTGATTTGAACACATCAAACACTCTAGTGGTCATGAATTTAAGTATACCAGCAGCTATACCTGAAACTAGGCTACTTGATTATTGCAATAAAGTCCTAGAAATTAAACTAAAATTGATGATTCCAGCTGTTTTTCCCCTTGCTGCCTGTCTGCTCCCTAATGCAAAGAATTGAGTACATGCCACCCTGACACTTCCCTCTGTGCTTCAGCTACCGCTAATGCAGAGCAACAAGAATTATCTGTTCCAACAGCTGTGACTAACACCAGAAAAGACTGCTAACACTACCTCCCTCTGCAGATATGCCCCAGCTCTGCCTGCCCCTCCCCAATGACAGCTGTGCTCTTCAGGCCAAAGAAAGTATGATGTTAATCAGCAGTGGTATGTGGAAACTTGTAGAAAAGACTGCAAATTTAAAGACCCAAAAATCCCTCTGACATCCTAGCAAAGTGAACAGTCTAAGAAAATCACTTGCTCTGAAGTAATACATCATTTGGCTTGATCCCATCCTGTTCCCTAGCTAGCAGCATAACTCCTTCCTCCTTTTTGCCTCCTAGCCCTTGGGTTATATTACTCAGTGCTAGGTTTTGCCAACTATTAACTCCCTCCAAGTCTCTTGCATTTTCTCCTCTTGTGGTGAGGCCAACTTTAGGAATTTTATTATAAAAGCTTCTAAGGTCTCTCTTTGTAAATCACTGTCATTAAGTGCTTGTCACTCACAGCATCAGTTACTTTTTTCTTCTCAGCTTTATGATCTTGTTCAGTTTGGCTCTAACTTTTCTTGACCTTCCATGGTCTTTACTAAAGTGTGTGTTATAAAGTAAAGAAAAACAAAAACTACTCAGCCTCCCCGGCTGTTAGACAAAATTATCATTCTCATGGAAAACTTGCATGCAAGTCTGCATCACTGGTTCAGGTGCTCTGCCTTTATGAGCCACAGCTGAGTTAATAGCAACAGTGGTACAAATAAACACTGTGACAAACTCTTCTTCACTTACTTTTAGTGCTTTGTAGATAACCCCGGGCTGTCTAGGTGACCGAGTAGTATTGTTCTCCAGCTGCTGCTCCACAGCTCGCCTAAGCCCAGAGAAATCTGTTGGAGGATTGTATGTCCTTGTTCCCTTGTAGTGAATTGAGCTGAAAGCCTCAGGAAAACAGCTTAGCTTCCGAAACCGATCCTGAATGAGCTTCTCAGGAACCTCAGAAGGATGATCTATATGTAAGAGTATCAGCAAGTTCATAAACAACTTGTTTAAAACAATACTTTAATTGCATAGTACTTTCATATGGAATATAGACCTAGTTTTCTTAATTGAATCTTCTAATACATCTGGAATGCAGTTATCGTTATCTTTTAAAACACGGAAAAGAAACTAACTTTCCAAAAGCAGTCTCTGTTTTGTGATACACAGCTTTAAATTCTAAGACCAAGCTTCTCAGGTAAAACCAGACACATCTAGATTTTGAAACACAGATATCCAGATTAAGGAGCAAGTTAGGACATAATACAAGGAAACACAATGTCAGCACATTTGTTAGTTCTTTTCACCAGACCATAACTTGGTATAGCTATTCCTAGCACCTGGTAAGTGGAGGACATGAACCTTACATGGGCTGCCTGTTCTCCATGCCGACCCTGTAGCAAAGAATCCTCCAAATTCTTGAATTTATCAATAATTTGTACATGGCAAAGCACTTCAGAACTGGCCCCATCAGGTCAGGCTCCACAGAGCCAACCACATTCTCCTGCCTGCTTCCAAGTACCTGCTGTACATTTCAGAATAAGGCAGGCCCCATCTTCATTGTCCTAAAACTACATAAACACACTTATCTCGATTATCCATTGAGACAGATGGTTACAGCTTTCTGCATATCCGTATGCTAAGAGGTTTCTTTCCTATTCCTACTGTGATCAGAAGTGACCATAAAAATATATATTTTTTACATACATGACTTTGCATATAGGTGCAAAGTGTCCTCACAGGTCACTAAAGGCTGAACTGATGAAACAACGAATGTCAACAACTTCATGAAAGACTGAGTTGCTAATCAGAAAATTGGTATATAAGGAAAGGATCTGCCTTATAGGTAAGTTAAAAGTTATTAAGAAGTTGCTCCAATAAGAACCAGAAAGAATGTCAAGTTCTTCTACTAGTTTAAACCTCACTGTTTAGAAAAGCCAAAATGAGAATGTGGGTCAGCCAGGACTGCTGAGGTATTTATTACACAAGAGACAGATCCTAGATGTTCACAAACAAGCGGGAAGGAGCCTCAGCCACTGCTGCCCGTGGGATAGACTCATGTTGGAGAAGTTCATGGAGAACTGTCTCCCATGGGAGCAATCCCATACTGAAGCAGGGGAAGGACTCCTCTGCCTGAGCAGCAGCAGGAGAAATGTGTGATGAACAGATCATAATCCCATTCCGTCTCCCTGCATGGCTGGCAGGGGAGGAGGTAGAGCTGGGAAGGAGGGAGGAATGAGGAAAAGCTGGTTTTAAGATTTATTTTACTTGTCATTACCCTGCTCTGATTTTGTCAGTAATAAATTCAATTAATATCCCCAGGTCAAGTCAGTTTTGCCCATGATGGTATTTGACAAGTGATCTTCTCCTGGACCTTATCTCAACTGATGAACTTTTCATTATATTTGCTCTCTCCTGTCCACTTGTGGAGGGGAGTGATAGAGCGGCTTTGGTGGGTGCCCAGCATCTGGCCAGGGTCAACTCACCACATCAGTTTTCACCTTCATCTGCTGTATCACCCATACTCATGAACTTGTATGATGACCCTTCCTGTGGCTGGCAGAACTGATGACTATTCAGTGCTAGTGTTCAGCTGGCTAAGAGGATTATTCTAGCTGATTTGGAATAGTCAGATCACCATGAGGGAATGCTCTTCTAGTTCCACAGCCTAGTTCACAGACTGAAACCAGTGAGAGCAAAACCCAAATCATATTTTACACTTGGTAGTAATGAATGCTGAATATTCAATGCAAGCTGATAGTTTACAGACAGTGTTGAGCACGCTGTAATTGGAATTGCCTACTCACCAGAGCCCAGTAGCTTGGTGTACACAGTCTCATGAAAAATGATGACACCTGGACCCAAAGTTGACAGAGGAACATCTA
This sequence comes from Oxylabes madagascariensis, assembly GCA_013400675.1. NCBI lineage: Eukaryota > Metazoa > Chordata > Aves > Passeriformes > Timaliidae > Oxylabes > Oxylabes madagascariensis. The sequence goes on along the minus strand of VYZR01054454.1, from coordinate 14,424 downwards.
GGCCACAGCGGGCTGTGGTAGCTTTTAGCTCCTTGGTGAAGTGCTTTAAATAAGCCTCCGAGGCATCACCAAGGAATTTGAAGAGGTCATTGTGGAGCCTGTCAGCACGAGTGCGGTAGATGACAAGGTCAGAGATGGCCAGGACCTTCAGCAGCAGCCGTGTTCTCTGGCTCAGGTTCACAGTGGCCCCCAGGAGGCCCTCTGTATCAATGACCACCACTTTGCGGACAGGGTCATAGGCTGCCCAAACTCCAACTGTGCAGGACTCCTGGGCAGGAGACGTCTTGAAGACTTCCCGGCCATAGAAGAAAGTGTGGTTAAGGGTGTGAGACTTGCCATCCCCTGTGTTCCCAAAGATGGACACTACCTTTAGGTGCTGGTCAGGACTGCAGTCCAGTTTCTTAATAAAGTCTTCTTCATTCCTTACCTTCCAAAACAAAAAGAGAAAAATATTATAATTATGTAAATGGAGTAGACAACACTGAAAACACAGCTGGTTTCAGGATTCTAAAGAGAGTGATTGCCTCCTCTTCAGATTTCATCATAAGTTTCTGAAGCACCAAGGAGTACAAAACAAAATACTAGAATGTAGTTTTGTAAAATGTACACATTGATGGGATTTACGTTGTTCCACCATGGAGCTGTTTTGGAAGTGATGCCTCATTGTGATTATGTATCTAGTCAACTCTCTAGTACTTCACCCTATGCTTTGAGACAGCTCTTTCAGAGAAGGGAGCACAACACTACTTCCAAGTATGTCAAAACAGCTACATGGAGCATGGCAGACTTTCTCAGCAGCACCAGTCTCCTTGGCAAGTATCCAAATTCAGGAGTGAAAGAGGGGATTGGATTACCACTTTAATTTGCCTCATCCACAGAGGTTGAGCACCTGTTTAGGTAGAAAAATCTCTGCCATGCACTTGTGCTGCATCTATCCACAGCCAGGGACTCTCAGACACAGACTGTCCTATTCCCATTGCTCTCTAGCTGATCAATCCTTCAGCTGGAAAGTGGCAGCAGAGAAGAAGCAGCAAAGCTGTGCACTGGAGTCAGGTGCTCAAAGCAGGTCAAACTGGCTCTCACAGAAGTGCCACAACTACCTCAATGACCCATTTCATAATTCACTGTATTGTACTTTCATAAAAAATAAAACAAAAGAACACACACATACAAAACCAAAAACAAGTGCAGGTAACTTCTCTTTGGATCTACATAGTTTAAGTGTCAAGCATCGTGCTGTCCAGGCTAAAGAACAGGGCATTTTCTGTTCAGATAATGGAGCAACAGGAGCAGATAAACAAGGAGTGAAATGGGCTAGGGCGCTGTACAAGAGCCAGCCCTGATCTTGTTGCAGAATAGATCTTTGGCTTTCACAGGTTTCATGCTTCATTCGTTTAGCCCTTACTTTTTTGTCTTCCAACAGGTTTTATCCATATATTATATGACAGGGAAGAATGTGACAGAAGCACTTTTTGAGAAAGATTAAATTCACTTTCTTCATCCCCATTCTCTCTTCAAGGAATCCCCATCAACTGAAAAGAGCAGGGCTTTCAACCCCTCTCACCTGCCTCTTAACTTCTGGAAGGTCTTAGCTATTTTCATCCTGTGAGTACAGTTGGAAGATCTCACAGTCTATGAACCAGGAAAATAATGAGGTAATAAATGGTTTCTTTGAACAAGTTTATTCTTAGATCAGCAAATTAGTTTAAGGCTCAGCCAGCCCCATTTGCTTTGGTCAAATCCATCAGCAGCACCTAGACTTTGAAGGAAAATAAAAATCAGACAGTGTGCCAAAAAACATAAAAAATAGCCAGTGTGCCAGATTGTGGTTGGGAACAGTGTTCACAAAGAAAAACCTGTGGGCTGTGAGCTTGCAGTAGCTTCTCACAGACTCAAACTATTCAAGGCAGCCTCATAGTGTAGAAGAAAACAGGAAACAAGAGACATGAAAATGCTCTCAACAGAATCTCTCCTGGTGTCTGTAGGACAACATCAAGATACACTGAAATTACAGGTGCACAAGAAAGGGTCTGCTTTCTTGGTAGCTGTGATTATTAGCTTATCATCAGGAAGGTAGTTTAGATGATAGATTCAGTTTTGCTTAGTGTCTCTTAAGATGTCTCTGTGGATGAAAGGAAGTTCTTGGTTCATGGAATAGCTCCTAAGAACATTCACAGATTTGACAATATGAAAATGTTATGTGTACATAAGCAAAAGGGAATATGATAATGTCTTCTCCCACCTCCCAAACTTCTCACCAAAAAGGTGACAGGTCCTTTTTGCCAGAGTCAATAGTTATGTATTCCCTGGACAACACAAAAAAGTATCAGTTTTCAAACAGCTGCTTAAGTATTGGCAGGACAGCTAATGACTATGATCTTTTAGCTAGCACTAGTTATTGCTTTGGTAGCAGTTTGGCAGAGTTTGTGAAACGGACTGAGTCAGTAATGTCAGAAGACACAAAGGACAGTAGGGACCACAGGAATAAGGGTAACTCTGACATATATCCCCACCATTAAGATACAAAAGTCAACTCAAAGTTACACTGAATATCAAATCACATACCCAAAGTTATTCCCTTCTAAGTTATCCCCTTCCAGGCTCTTGCAAACCTCCTTTCAGGACAGAACTCAGGAGTGATTCGAACAAGCAAGTTACCCAGGAGCACAAGAAAGCATCAAAGTCTAGCTAGTTCACTGTTTATGTCTCACAGGAATTGGTAATGAGTGAGAAGAACTTAAAACATGAAATGAGTAAATGTTTCCTAGCACACTTTACCTAGTGCTCAGAAGTCAGATGACTGAGAATTTCCTGAGCAGTGGCTGAACTTAGATGCTCATGGGTGGTAGAGAACCCGTAGACCTATC
>VYZR01054442.1:41457-51681 GCA_013400675.1 Oxylabes madagascariensis | reverse complement strand
GAAATATGTCTGATACAACTGCTAAATGAATAGATTTGCAATGTACTAAGGCAATACATTTAAGAGGTCTCTCATGCATTTTGAGACGAGGTTAAAAATCCTGGCAACTCTTAAAAAGCAGATTCTTAAGTGGTGTAATTTTTGTGCCATAATATTATGGCTCAATAACACAGCAGCATTACAGCAAACATGGGTTTTCTCATTCTTCTTCTCAAGACCTTGTTTTCCAATGAACTAGGCAAAAAATATTAGGTTGTGTTATCAGTTTGAAAGAAAAAAAAAAAAGAAATTTTAAAAAGGAACAGACTGTCTACAACCGTTTTACAGAGCCTGGAAACAGTACCTTGTTCCCATTCCTTCATCCAGCCCATCATGGTCTTGTCCAAATTATCTGGTCCCTGGCTGGCCTCCAGGACTGACTGATGAAGGTTTTGTTTGCATGATTTTCTTTGGCATGCCATCATCTCTACATGTAAGGAAGTATTAAAAAATACCCGAGCTTATCACTTTTTTGTCCTTAAGATAAAGAGGAGGTGGTATCATCACCAATTTAACAGGGACATTTTAGTCAATAACACAGCGTAAAGTTTTGTCTCTAAAATGTATTACTGTGATGCATCCCGTGTCTCCTGCCATGCCTATTCTGTATTAGTTATTATGCAGAGCAGTGTAAGATGGGAAAACAACTACAATTTTTCATCCTAATGGTTGCAGACAGTGACTGGTAAAAGGTGGGGAGCCTTGTATTACTTACTCTTCCATATTCAAGTACGTATGCTACATTATAAGTAGTATTCAACCAGGAAACATTTGTCCTGAGGAAGAGGGAAGAAAAGCATTTTGGGAATTCGCTTCCTTGTCTGCTTCCAGAAATAAGCACTAAAGTATGACTCCTTGTTGGGAGCAATGTTGGGCTCACAGAGACAGGAATATTTACCTAGAGATGAATCCTATCGAGGGTCTATGCTTTCCTCCTATAAAACATGAGTCGAGTCATGGCTATAACTCAAAGTATATCTCTACACTTAATGAAAAACCACATGCTGCTCACTAGTACATCTCCATCTGAGTCTGGGTGCACCATCTTTTTAAAATCAGAGAACAGTTGAGATTTAATGTTCACCAGTAAATTTCCACTCTGCTCCCTTTAGGAGAGTGCTTCTGATTCGCAGACGTCTTTATAAGCCTATAACTCTTTATTTTTAGTGTCACTATATTGCCTAAGAGACCTCATCATAGGGGTGGGCAGCTATCTAAATAAGGTGAACATGCAGGACATAAAGATGATTTTCTAATCTCAAAGTAAGACGGGCAAGAATGTAGAAATAAATAAAAAAGAATGGTGAGTGAGAGAAAGCAATGAGGTAATATTGATTAACACGGTGTGTAGTACATCTCAGCATGGCCATAGTCAATGAAAAACAGTCACTTCATGAAAAGAGAGGTTTGAGGGACATTCTGGAGGAGGAGTAGTTATTTTTTCTCATGTTTATGGGAAGCTCCTGCAAAGAGGGAGTGATAGTATGGGAAAAAGCATCAAAGTGCCAACTTGAAAAATGAATCCTTTAAAAATGAAGTTCAGCGGTATGATCTGGTCGGAGGTGGGGATACGACATGGCTTTGGAGGAGGAAACAAGAAGTTTATGTTTGACACAGCAGAGAAAGCAGGAGGAGTAAGATGAGCAAGACAGGGGATTAAGACTGTATTCTGTTCAAGACAGGCATGTACTCATAAAGCCAAAGAAGAGAGGGTGGCACAAGCTGAAATTCATAATGAAAAAAGTTTGGGTTAATTTCTAGCTGATATTTATAAAACCTATGCATACTCGACATGCTGGGTGGAAAATATCTGCAAGATTTGATCAGAAGAGCTAGAAACTGATTAACTGATGGTGTCACCCACAATGCTCCCAGACAAGAAATGTTCACTCAAGTGAAGAGTGAATTCAGGTTAGGTCATCTGAGGCCAGAAAGCGTTATGAGTTAATAGAAAATTAAGATGGAACATAATGTGTGGGTGATGTGGTTAATGCCAAAGGAAATCGTCAGCAGCCAAAAGGAGAAGAGCCTGTTGCTCCCCAGGTACACCCTAATGGATGGAAATAGAATTTGTCAGCTGCTGAGTGGGTTAGCACCTAAAGTGATGTTTAAAAGCCCAATTTTTTGCTGTTTATCACCTTGTTTATTGTAAGATCTCTGCAGAGGTTACTGCTTTCCCCAAGCTGCTCCCAGTGTCATGGACACCAAGAGTCAGAGGGGCTGAACCTGAGGGACAGAGGCTCACCGCTGTCCCCTGACCAGCTGTGGTCCCCAGGAATCTGGAGGTGACCTTGGCCCAGCATCGCCGCCCTCAGGCCTCATCCTCGGCGCTGTCATGTCTTGGCCAAGAATAGCAATGCAGATGGTTTAATTTAAATCCATGGATAGGACAGATGATGCAGCACTTTGAAATGCTAGGAACATCTTGCCAAGGTTACGAGGACTAACAGGCTGAGGGACAAGTGCAGAGATATTCCACATAGCGTGGATCATGCATGAAATTCAGATAACCTGACGGACGCAGCTGGGAGTGTGAAGAAGACACTGCTCAGGAGCAAATTAATAGAGAGGTTAAAGATGGCTTCTCTGATTATTAAATATATTGCCAACATGCTAGAGAGAGGCATTATATAAATTGACATCAAAGATAGTGCTGAAGTGAAGAGTGAAGTAAAGCTAAAAACAATAAAATTTCTCACTTTATATTTACAAAATTATATAGGAAGCCACCAATTTCTTCATTTTAAAGAACTCAACTCATATTAGCCTACAAATGGCAAATGCAAAAAACCTTGAAGTGAGGTTCTGGGAGTGAGAGGAAACAATGCGTAGTCCTAGTGGTTTAACCTTGATATTTGTCTTGAATGGAAAATGAAATACATTGCAAACTCAGGAGTATCTATTTTACCTGGAATAGAATGGCTTGCATTGGAAGGGACCTAAAAGATCAGTCAGTTCCAACCCCCAGCTCCAAGTGAAGAGGGAATTTTGGTCTGAAATTTTTGTCTTACACTTTATTTTTCAAATACTGCATTACATCAGGCAGATGAAATGTGAGAACAAAGCAGTGCCTAGATTATATTTTTTACCTTTCACATTTTTACAAAACCCAAGTCATATGGTAGGTGTGTGCTTCCACTACGTACAGGTTTTTCCATCAATACAAAAATGCCTAATCCCGTGTTTAACATATTATTACACAGGCAGGCTTACTGTGCAAGCTAATAGTTGTATTCATGCCAATAAAAATTGATACAAAAAGCCACATTTATTTCTATGTGAGTGTTTCCACCTTGCCTTCACACGGAGATGTCATTTTGGTGTCAAAATGGACAAACTGGATGAGGGAAGATCTCTATCCCCAAAGCCACAACCTTCCACTGTCATTGTAGGACACAAAAAAGAGATGAGACACTCTACATTTCAGAAGGCAATGAGCATAGAAAGAAGGCTTTATTGTCTAATTTTTACTCCTTTTTATAAGGTGTTCTGATACAGACTTAACATAATTGGTGAATAGAAACGACACTTCTCTAATCCCATTGGTTAAACTAAAAAACAGCTAAAATGTTTTTGGTAACTAGAAAGGCAAAACGCCACCCGGAGAAAGATTGTTTTGAGAAAGGTTAGTTGTTTGCCAAGATTGTTTTGAGAAGAAGCTTTCTTGAGGAATTTTCCCTCAGGAAAAGGATTAGCAGCTGCTGGCAGGCTAAAGTCTCTCAGACCCAGAAATATCCGGCCCACATTCCACTACTGGAACCCGTCTTCTGCTGCTACCTTTGGGAGCCGTAATACAGAGATGTGGCTAAAAAATACAGGAAGGGGATGGTTCCCAGTGTTTGGTTTGGAAGTTTTAGCAGAGGCCAGGCTCCTGAGTGGCCTGTGAGCACGTGTGTGTGTGGGTAGGTGTGCTCAGTCGTGAGCAGGCACTGGGATGCCACAGGAGGGAGGACTCTCCTCTCGTTGTGCCGTGGATCACATCTCAGAGCAGCTTCAGCAGGAGCTCTCAGGCTCTGTATCTTCTCACAGGAATCAGGCTCAAAAGCCCGCGTATGAATATTTAAACAAAAGGCATTAGCAAACCTGCCTGGCACATGTAACTAGAGTGTCTTTTTGAAGAAAATATACAACCAAAATGACAGATAGCCACATTTTTCATGTCTTCCATTCTAAGTGCTCCTAGTGTTAATTTGTGAATTAAGGTTCCTAATGAAAGTAGTACTTTATGCAGTAAGGGTGGTATTATATTTTCTTAATCTATTTTACTGAAACCCTTTTGTTGTTCAGGCTGTTCTCATTTAAAAACTAAGGCTTGTTTTGTATTTCACTGCTTGTCACCAGCTTGCTGACAAAACTAAAGGCCATGAATTTGTTAGACCTTACTTTATAATATATTCTGTTTATCATAATTTCTTTTTCATTATGATGGTGTTATTTTCACTGCTGTACTGAAGGTGCTGTCAAAATTTCCATTATAAATACTGTTTCTGAGGGTTTGTGAGTCTAAGAGTTCTGTATTAAAATCCTTTCTGGATGAAATCTGGCATGCAAGCCTCGGCAAAGAACTGTTTTCTTTACTTTCAGTTTAAATTGGCTTAGTCATCTTTTTAAAAGAAATTTGCATGTAAGTATCAGCAGCCACACATAGAGTACAGTCTCATATATTTAAATAACAGCAAGATAAACATATATTTACAGAAAATGTTTCTGAATTTCAATAGGTATCAGTCTACAACGACTAAACGATGCGGAAGAAAAAAGCCCTGATAAAACAGACCTATTCCATAAATACACATTGACAATTTCATGACTTGTAGGTTGCTGCAGCAGATTTATAAGGTAATGAGTGAAGATGCTGTGTTCAGTGTTTGACAGAGATGCAAAACAAAAGTGTAGAAGTTGTAATGGAGGAATAGATAAATCATCCCACCAGCACAAGGCAGGTGTTTGTGTTTGGTGGGATCCTATGGAGACAACAAGAACAATCTTTCAGTTCATGAGACATTCAAGATGCTTAGTAAGATTTTCTCTATATTTTAATTTATAGAACCTAATTTGTCCTGTCACTCCTCGGCTTCCACTGACTTCTCAGGGATGATACACCTGTCTGATGCTTCTCCCTACTGAAATACCTTGTTACAGGTTCTTTTAATGGTTTAGTTTATCTAGTCACCTCAAAAATTTTATGGTTACTGTTTTTCCTCCTGTAAACTTCGATAATCTTACAATGGCAGGAAAAGTAAGCAGTGCTTGAAAACGATAGAAGAAATATCTTTTAATTAAAAAGGTGCAAACGATTTTTTTTTTAAAAAAAGTGTGGGATATACATCAGACAGCACTCAAAGAATCACAGTTCTAGAAAAATGAGAAAACACAGATGTTTCTCATGCTTTCATTTCTGGCAGTGTGCAGTTTTCTTAAAACAAAATAAGGATTGGAAAGGGGTGATTTTTTCCCTGGTTTATTTTATGCCTCCCCTGCCCCACACTGAGGCCCAAAATGTGGCGTGGGGTCACTGCCTGCAGAGCAAAGCCCTGCCTTCTTTCAGTCTTGGATGCTAAACATGTCTAGAGAGGATCTGGAGCTGTGATATGCTGAGAAAGAAAAGACTGAGAAAAGATTCTTAAGCACAAATTTGCAGCCTTTGTTTCAAGGCAGATCAGCAGCTGCAATTCCATGGAATATTGGTGCTTGTAGCCTCGGTACCACTCACTGCCTGCCACATGAGCGTGGCACAGCGCTGGGTGGAGCACTGTGTGCTTCCTCTGAGGAGAGCCCTGCGGAAGCTGTGCTCCCCATTGCCTCCCAGAGACCTCCAGAAATCTTCAGAAACCTCTTTCTGAAGCTTTGACAGTTTGAGGTTCTTGTTTTCTTTTTCTTTCTTTTCCTTTAATAATGATCACAACTTCTGTAACTGCCTTTGGAGACTAAGAAATTTCCATGGCTCGGAGCAGATGCAATATCTTGTCTGATTAATATCAGCAGATATCTCTGTGCATGTGTGTGAGTCCAATTTTTATTTTTTTTTAGTATGGTTCATTAAAGAAAAAAATCCCCAGTGATTAAAGTATGTAAGAGATATTATGTTTGTTAACAGAGGCAGAAAGGAATATCATGGCAATATCTGCGAGGGCTGAGACTATTACCCATCCCTGTGGTCCACCCCACTGTGTTCCTGCAGCCCCAGAGATGCCCAGCAGGTAGAGGGGTACAGCCCTAAGGAATCCAACAGCACCGAGGGGGGTGGCAGATGCTGTTTTTAACTTGTGTGCTCACTGAAATAGATCCAGAAATCACGGCAAGACACCGGACTCCTTTTCAATATTCCCAGCTGGAATACCTGCGGGAGCTCCCACGTCCTTCAGTCAAGTGATATTTCACTGGGCATGAAGAAGAGTAACTAAAATAATCCTGCAAGCAAAAAAAAAAAAGCAAACTAGCAAAGGTGCAAAATTGCCCATTTGCTGAATATTTATTTAGTGGAAAACAGTTCTATGTAATGACCCAGTATTGTAGAGGTGTATTTTGCTTCATGTATATACACAAATGACTGTGCTTCAGGGAAACGCACAGGTGAAGCTTAATCTTTCCCCAGAACCATTTTGTGAAATGACTGATAGTGTAATTCATTTTTCCTTATATGTCCTAGAGTAAAAAAAAATAAAATAGGTAGTCATATGCACAGTCAGCAAGGCATGCTGCTGTGGTACCCTTTTTATGGACTAGATAATAACAGAGCATTAGAGAGTCTTTCAAGTTCCTTCTCCTTCAAAAGCCTTTCTATATTAACATATTTTACAAAAAAAAAGAAAAAAAGAAAAAACCAAATTCTTTCACTTTTAGAAACTACATTGTAGTATTGAATTTTGGTGAAGAGCCTGGGAGTATAAGTAGAATTGTAGTGTTGCCTTTTGAATAGCAATTTATTTAATCTTTGAAAGATATTGCAGCAGGAATACAAGTAACGGGGAAAAAAAAGAGAGCAGATGTGCAAATCTAAGAGTAACATTGAGGTGCATAAGTGTGGAGATGTAGTTATTTCTCAGCAGAACACGGCAAGCTCGTGGGACTGACACCATGTCAATAGAGCATTTCTATGAGTCATTTTTTCATTTTAAAGAAAGGACTGAAAGAAGTCAGATAAATACAAGGAGGCATCTCTAGGAATAAGATTCTGGTGATATGTGTACTTAAATCTAAACATGTTTCCATAACTTTACTCCTGTAATAGTTAAAACTCTTCCAATTCTCAGCTCCATTTATTAATGAAAATTTATTCTGTTTGTTTTCCTTTTGTATTGTGATTAAGTTCAGCAGCTCTTCCTTCTTGCCAATGTTCAGCTCCGTGCTGTATTCAGGGAGGAGATCGTGTCCCCTCTCAGCCTTCCAGCAGTGGTGAATTGTTCCATTCCCTCACCCGTGGGCATGCTTTGAACAGGAGTACAATGAGCTCGTCCCTTCTTTCCAAACCCTCACTGAAAAGTTGGCTTCCTGCCACTTGTCACTCAGGAAGCAAAGGCGAGTGTTGAAATTGCACAAATGTCTCTATTATTGTTCAGCTTGTTTTGCCTATCTCTCTGGTGACCAGAGCTCAACAGTAACTCCTGATACAGCTGACAAAAAGCTGCAGTACACAGGAAAAAATAGTCCAAAGTTAACGTTCAGGTACACTTGGGCCAACCTTAGCAACCCCATGGACTATTATAAAAAAGATTTTCACTATTCCCACTATTAATCATAACAGAATGGTGCCCAAAGACTAATCCATTTTTTATTACCTATAGTTTCTTGTAGGAGGCCAAGATTTCCATTTGGACGTTCCTACAGGGAAATATCTGAGCGATGTCCAGCACTTCTGGAGGGCCCAGTGGAGGGTGCAGAGGGCATCATTTTCTCTTACTACAGGACAGACATCAATAACACTGCTCCCCTCTCCAGGTTGCTCTTTCCTTCATGGAGGTTGTACCACTCATCCCCACAAAGGCACAGGGCAAAGGGTTCAGTGCCAGTGAGTTTAATGTGGTGCAGTAAAGTCAGGACAAAGCAAATAATCAATTTTGGATGAAAGACACAAACCGCTCTAAGAAATATAAACCCCAGGCTTCATTTACACAGTCCTCATCGCCATCAATAATATATGGAGCATGTTTAATATTAATTGCTGTTGCGAAAACACTATGCTTCTCTTTAGGGATCATAGAATCATAGAATGGCCTGGGTTGGAAGAACCTTAAAGATCATCTCATTTCAAGCCCCCTGTCATGGGCAGGCACATCTTCCACTAGACCAGGTTGTTCGGAATCCCATCCAGCCTGACCTTGAAAACAAGGACAAAAAAATTAACATAAAACCACTTATGCTCCCCACATAGCAAAGAGGTGCAACCTAAAATGGTTCTCTTGTGTACAGATACTGTGCATCTTTAGTGAAATAAAAATTGAGGGTCCAGATCTTTCGGATGGAAGTTTGAAATTCAAATCCGAAAGGAACATTTCCTATGTTCCACTGCCCTTGGCTGTTAGAGGCAACTTTGATAGCACCAAACCTGGATTCAAAGCTTGAGTTCACATTCAGGCTTTTTGGCTTGAGACCATCTTTTAAAAGTAAAAATGAAGCGACCCCAAAATATACAACCTCTGTTTCTGCCGCATGAGTTACAGCAGGAGAGAATCCTTCCCTAACGACCCTGACCTAGAATAAGTGCGAGCCTGCTTAAAACACTGCTTTCCCATTTAGGAAAATTTATGGCACCCTAAGTACTGAACATTTGGTCACAGCACTTTCACTACAGGTTGGCCTAATGAGTCTGTAATCATCTTTTTGTTGAGGGTTTTCATCCCGTCAGCGTTGGTCTGACATTCACCAAGGTGCTCACATTTTTAAGGGGGAGGAACACCATTGCAAAGAGGTGCTGTAAGCAGCAATTTGGGAATGCTGGCAGGAGGGTGGGAGAAGGGATGCAGCTGGGGCTCAGCACAGCACTGGAACCCTCTGGAAGGGACAAGTGGGCTGGTGGGAAGTGCCCTTATGCCACTACCACTCATATTGCTCACGCTGTCATGTGAAACTGAATCTAATATCTAATTTCAAAAAATATTGAAGTTCAATGAAAGATGTATTCCATTTAAAGTGCACGTAGATTTGCAACTGGGTAAGAAAAAGGATATTTAAATTGTGATGTTCAAAGATGGTGCAGACGTCTCATTTGCTTTCTTACAGTCCTGACTCCCCTGAACTGCTGCAAATATATTCCAAATATTTGGAAAATACCACAGAGTTGTTGCAACCAAATTTTGTAGAGAGGTGACCTCAAAAGTAAACCATTGCCACAGGCAAAATCATGTTACCAGGGACTCTTCAGAGACAGGGGTTGAATTCTTCCCTTCCTTAGTCTGGTTTTGCATCAGAGCATCTCTGTTTCCTACTGGAGTTGTGATTTAGACCAGTGCAGGATGGCAGAGACAGCATCCCTTGGGCAGGATGTCTGTAGCCTTGGTTTAATGTTTTCATTTCTGGGAAACTTTTTCCCAGGAAAACTTCTGTAAACAAGTGAGAGGTTTTTGTAACTGTGCTTATGTTTATTTATTCTTTCCTACAGGAGAGGTTTTTTGATGAACATTTGTTTTGACCAATGTGATTGAAGAGGTTTGCCTTTGTTTTACCAATCAAATTGGTCTGTGTAAAATACTATATAAGAAAATTACATCTCAAAAAATAAATTTAATTTTTCTATCCTTCTGAACAAGAATCGTGCCATTGTTTGATGTTCAACAACGATATACGTCTATAAAATAGGAAACCTGTGTCTCTACCCTCGTGCACTGGCTGCCATTTCCAGTGAGGGGCACAAAGCACAGCCAGGGAAGGGAGCACTCCTTTCCTGCCCTGGAAAAGCTGCAACATGCTTGTCAAACAGGGAGAAGAGATGCCACTTACATCCCTTCTCCCACCAATTTTTAGAGACAATTGTCTTCAGTCTGAACTGTGATTCACTCTAGTCTGCAATGGTGGAGAATATTCCAGCATTAAAATGTTATTAGGAAAATATACTTCCTTGAGAAGTGTGCTGTGAGAGACGGATTTGTTGTTTGTTTTTTTTTAATCTAGGTTTAGTGTCTTTAAAATATTTTCTTATTACATATCTTTTGCCCACATTCACTTCCATTACAGAACGGTAATGCTCAC
>VYZR01054442.1:27727-38603 GCA_013400675.1 Oxylabes madagascariensis | reverse complement strand
AAAAAACTCATTCCTGTCAAGAAAATATCACCCAGCTGTCAACAGATGTCACATTTCATGTTGGAAAGGAAGAATGCAACCTGCAAAAGAATTTATCCAAATTCACATCAGCTTGAAGGAAATAGAAGAAAAACAATAAAAGTCTGTTTCAAATAATTTTTATGAAGTTTCAGGGAGGGTTCTGAATTCAGTACTCAGAGAACACAGGACACAGGACATCCACTCTGTGGGTCCTCCAGCTGAAGGAGCACGGTGTGAACATCCTCCCCCTTGGACAGCTCTGGGATTTTGCTTAGCAGCACCCAAAGGCTGCACAATGATTAGAATCACAGAATTATTTAGGCTGGAAAAGACCTCTGAGATAATCAAGTCCAACCAGGAACCCTGCCAAGCCCACCACTGAAATCTGTCCCCAAGTGCCATCGACAACTCTTTTAAAATTTTAATTTTAGAGCATATTACTACAAAAAGCCCTTAAATAATCATCCAACACATTTGGCGTTTTAATAGATACTTCTGAAGTCTGTATCAGAGTAAAACTCAAGATGTACAGGATTATAGATTAGAAATTTGGAAGATATGCAGGAGCTTTAGGCTACCAGCTTTAAACAAAATCAGGGCACCTGAGAAGTTGCTGAGGATCCTGTGCGAACACGTGGGGAGGGAGCTGAGAGCTGAGCAAGCCACACTGAGAGAGAGGAGATGCCTCAGAGAGTGCCAAACCATAATTGGGATGTACAACACCCCTGTGAAGGAGATGTTATTATTCCCATTTTTACAGATGGAGATATATTTTAGGTGTGACTTTTTTCATTTGCTCACGACATTAATTTCAAGGAGAAGGAAAGCAGAATGAACTGCTGTGGCTGCCCTGCTAGAAGGGAAAACAAATAAATACCTCTGTGAAAACAACTTGCAAGGAGAACACAGCACTTACCCTTTCTGGGTTTCAGTTTCAGAGGTGACTTCAATGGCAGCAGTATATCCCAGGAGCCCCAGTGGTGAGGGTAAGGAAGGAAGTCAGCATGTTAGGAATTTACAGCTTTTTCTTTCCATTTATGTCCTGTAATATCCGCCCACAGTCGGGTCTGTGGACCCAGTTGTTTACCTTTTGGGGTCACTTGTCATATGGGGTTGAACAATTTGAAAAAAAAAACCAAAACAAAAAACAAAAACAAACCACAAGAAAGCAAAATTTAAAAATCCAGAGCCTATGTGAAGAATAATCCAGCAAGTATATTGGGCTGATGGAAGTTGAAAATTACATAATCCACTTTCTACAAAAATAGGGCTTGGCTTAGTTGTTAATAAACAACTGAGCTGATAGTTAGTGAGGAGTTTTCGAGATAGGAATTTGACTTTACCACAGTGGTGTCCTGGCCCCCTGGAGGGGCCAGAACAGACTTCAATATTTACATGTGAACTCACATCATGTGGTGAGATTTGGGTCGAAAAACCATTCCAACCAGACCTTCACAGTGGTCCATCCCATTTGAATGGATCTCCACCCACAAATGCCTCAAGAGCAGGCAACATATTATTTTATTGGCTGCCTAAGGGCGTCTGCAGAAAAAGTAATCTAGTGCTTTTCTACATCTTTTCTTGTTTTACTTATTTGTTTATTCTTTTATTTTGGTCAAAAAGGCTTCCTAATCCTACCAATCTTGCTGAGGAGAAACATTTTTCCACTGTTCTTCTTTGTTATTTAGGATCATAATAGAAAATTCAACATTTATCTCTGTTCATTATTCCATTTTTTCTCTTTCCCAATATCCAATAGAAAGATGCTGTGACTATCAATACATGCTGGTGTTTTCAATGTTTGATTTTTTTCCCCTTCAATACAATTATCTGTGTCAACTTCTTTCTGTTTCAAAACTTTGACTGCAGGATTGCTACGTTTATCACATTGGTGCCCTCAGAGTGAACAGAGCAAAATATTTCTGGATAGCCAGGGAGCTACAGGATGATCAATTGCTCTGTGTCCTTTTCCTCAAAGTCTAATTGCGGCCTACCAGCAAAATCCTCCTTCCTCATTGATTACCTCTCTTGCTTTATTTCTTACCGATTCGTTTCTCCCAGTCCCAGCTTTAATTAAGAGGGCTTACTCTTCTTTTCCCAGACATTCAGAAACTCCTCGACCAGCTACGAGACAGGTACGACATGTCCCTGGTCACATGAAGAGATCACAGCTCTGTTGATATAAATTCTTGCAACTGATTTTTTAGCTTTCAATTACCCTTCTGTGTGTGTGTGTGTGTGTGTGTATTTTTAAAGCTCTTCTAGAGAAAGCCCTTTATCTTTTCAAACCAACAGCAGGTCAATGAAATTCCTTTACATTCTGCAGCTGCAATCTTCCTATCTCTCATGAAGTGGCAATCATTTGATCTCATGATTGACTCTTTTTCTTCAGTTTGTTGGAAAAAATATTCTAACAGCTTTGTCCTTTTTCTTTTGTTTTGGCTCTTGGCAGTGGGATGGTGGCAACTGATGTGCTCTGTCTGGGTGCATTTAGTGACACAGGAGCTTGTTGGAGTGTAAATATGCTGCAAGGAGAATGATATTACCAGCTCTCATGGATAATATAAATGTTACCGTAGAAATAGCATGGGAAAAAAATAAATCTAATTAAAGACTTTCATCTGACAAGAGTTTTGATTGTACTCGGCTAAACCTGAAATCAAGTACTTGTGTTCGACACTGACTTAAATCTTCCTGAGTGCATGCATAAACCTATTGACTTTGAGCCAGTATTTCTTTTCATATTGGTGTGTGGAAAAATCAAGGCTGCCTAAGTTGACTTCAAGGTTGGACAACTTGACTCTGTTATTTAGGCACCTTGGCGATGTCAAAGAAAAGTTGAAAGGTTTCTTGAAAGCAAAATATCCTTTCTTTTGGGTGTGTGAGAGAAGGTCATGGTGCCCTGTATCGCACAAAGCCAAGAGAAGCAGAGTTGGAGATAGACTATACCCGCAGAAGTTGTTTTTGCTGTATTTCTGAATAGAGCTCAACTTTTACTTTGCTGGTGTAGAAACTCCTTCCTTAAATGCCTAAGAACTACATCGGACTTGATGAAATTCACAGTTGTGCAGACAGCAAACTGAGAGATACTTGCCTTCTACTTAAGACCTACTTAAAATTACAGGAATAGAAATAAACCTTCTTACAGTGCTGGTAACAGCATTGCCCATCTTGATTGTTAGCTTATTATGCTTTTTGCCCCAGGGAATCTCCCAGGTTCACTATAACTTGCAGGAATTTATGCCAAATTATTCACCTTTCCTGGTCATCCTCTCATGCTCCATTTACCCATCGGCCACAAACACCAGGGCAGAAGTCTGGAACCAAGGCTAAGCACACTGGAAAATATCTCACCAGCCTGAAGGTAATCTGAAAGCAGATTTAGGAACCCCATTCTACTTTGTCATAAAAGCAGTACTGTTGGTGTGGCTACTAATATTTGGATTATAATTAGATACATTATTTTCTGATACATTGGCACTGAAATTCTGTATCTTTGTTAGCAACTTTATGACTGCCTTTATGACTGCAACTTTAAGGGCTGCCAAACTTATGAGAGAAAAGCCAAACAAGGTAAATAAGAAGGTTCAGGGAATGGCAGATCCATCTTAAATGAGAGAAGGAATGGGAAGGGCAGTTTAGCAGACTCAGAAGTGAGCAGTCATGACAAAGTGCTTGTGGAGTTTGCAGTGTGTGCACGATGCACAGGCAGACAGCTGGGTTAGACTGATTTGTTTCCAAGATCAAGCATAATTTCCCAGTGTAACCACATTGTGCAGATCATTGAGCAGAGACTGCAGAGCATCATTTCATCTCTCACTTTGCAAGCTCTTACTGGGCTAATTAAGTGCACCAAAGGCAAACTCTTTGGGCAGTTCCTACCCAACAAATATGTCATTGTGTTCAGGTGCGCTGCTCCTGGGGTTACTCATAGGATGATTTGACAAATTTTTTGGTTCTATGTGAAAGACCTCCTGGGAGAACGACACCCACAGTCATCATCCCACAAGCACCATCTTACAGTTACCATCCCATTAACTCCCAACAAGATCAAAACCATAGTTTCTAATACATCCTTGTTGCTCAGGTAATGTCATTAAAGCAAAAAACAAATAAAAGATCCTGGCCTAATTTCACCCAAATATTTTCCAGAGGTGCCTTTGCTGGCTGGTCATGACGTGTCACATCATCTCCCTGCACTTTTTTTCCTCTGGGCAACAATTTCTGCCTTGATGTTTCAGAAACGTGGTTCCATTGTACCTTACTATACCACCCTGAGAATGGTAGGAGCTTTGAGTTTTGTCCCCTCACTGTGCATTCAGATGTGAAACAGCACCCAGTTGTCCCCTGTGTACAGTCTGAAAGGAAAGGGCCCATTTCATGATGTGCAAATGCTCACTAAGGAGAAAAACAGAAAAGCAAAGACTGAGCTCAGTCTCCCTGTGCAGCAGTCAGAGGGAGCCTGAGAAACAAAAACACCCTTGCTGATTTCAGAAAACAGCCTCAGTTGATAAAGATCTTGCCAATATGGATCTTTCTTTTTAATTTGGAGAAGTCAAGCAGTCAAAACCCTTTCTTGTTGATAAACCTTCCTCTTTATCTGCTTTGCAAGGCAATGAGTACATATATTACCTATGATGTGACAGCTTTACAGGTGTAAGATTCTCAATATTGCTGTGTGCTGCCAATCTTTTTATGATCTGGCACTGTGAACTCCCAAATGTCGCCCATGACAACAGTCCCTACAGCTGATCTACCAACACCAAATTAACTGTGCAATATCAGCAATCAGAAGTGAGGCACTTTTATTAAAGGTCTTGTAATGATTGTTGGTTGGTGATTGGCCACGAGTTTCTCCAAGGTTTGGCCAGGTGCATGGATTGTCCACAAATACAACAGGACAACCTTCTGCTGAGCTCTTCCCCTGCTCCGTGTGCCGCTGCCATTGGCACAGCTGCACTTCACACACGCCGCCATCAGCTCTGCTTTGCCACTGCAAGCCCCGACTGCAATCCAAATATTTCCTTTCTGCAGGATAGGGAGCTGCTGTAAACCACAGGTTCCAGGTGCTGAGCGCAGCGTGCACGAGGTGTTTGGCAGAGGAGGCTGATGGTGGGAAATTTTCAGTCACTGAGCATAGCAATATATGGGTACTTCTGACTAAAGATATTTTAATTATAAAAGTTGAGATAATAGGCAGCCTGGCACTATCAGGCCATGGAAAAAACCCACGGCCAGATTACAGGGCAACTGCAGTGTTGCACATCTGATACCAATTCTGTCTTCTCTTTCTTGTTGCTATCTTCCCCCTGCTGAAGAAAAAGGAGGAAAAAGAAGTGCAGCGTTTTTACAATTCTACCTCTTTGTGCCTCCATGTATGGCAGGAAATGGATTCTAAAAAGCTGCCAATAAAACTGTAAAAATGACATTCAGAAGTACTTCTGAAAAATTCTGATTACACTTTACATCTGGTGAAAAGACATGAAGGCTTCACTGATATCAGAACAATCCACCAGCTTTCACTCTGCATAATTATCTCTTGCCAAAGTGGTGCTCAGGGAAGAGGCTGGAAAATGCCCTTAAGTTCTCGCGACCTCCAGCTGTGGCAAGTGTTACTATCTGTGCTAATATTGCCAGCAACTATTTGCATGAAATCCCAGTTACAATTAGATTAATTGCAAGAACTAATGGACTTAATTAAGGGAAAGGACATATATTTGTTTTTAAATGAGATTTTTAGATTCCACTTTCTCTTACTCTTCCAATGTGCTGTTTGCTAACGATGAAGTCAGGCAACACCAGTAAATTTTTAGTTTGCAGCTCTTGTAACATTCACATCCATGTTCCACTTCACCATTATTTTTAGGATGCTCTGTCTGAGAGGGAAAATTAGATCTTTCCAGAAACTGCATATTCAGAATGAGATGATTGCTTACCTGAACATCACCTCATGTTCTGGACATCTTAATGGCTGCTGAAATGTGAGACGTGCATCTTCCACATCTGCTTCAGGAAAAACAACAAGGTAGAGAGATCCATGCTCATTGTCAGAGGTATTTTGGGCCGTGCACCAGCTCCTCCTGCTCTTGCTGCCCACTGGAAAGCTCAAATCCAAGCACAGGGTTAGGAGGTGCATCTCAGCTCAGCACAGAGGCAAGAACAGTTCTCATCTCTGGGGTGGGAGCAGAGCCTGGTGGCATCTCAGTGCCACCTACTTGGACATGCTTGGCTATTGTATATTGAATGTGCTCTTTGGAAATTTCAGGTCAGTCAACTGACCTACAAGAAACATTTTTGGTTTTTAATAACATTCTTTACTGTTTTCAGACCAGCATGGTCCTCATTTTGTGTTCTAGAAGTCTTGATTTCATCTCAATGTCACCAGGAGACATTTAATGCATCATCCCACTGAGAGACCCATCCCACTGTGTAGCTGCTCCTTTCACCTGCTCTTTTTGGGGAGCTTCTGCTAAGGAAGAAAATTCCTTGCAGCTGTAATTTTGGAACCTACTTGCACATTAGAGAGAGAGGTGGTGAGAAAGAAGTTTCCCTTCAGGGTGGAGTTTCCATGTTCGAGCTGTATTTGCTCACATGTATATTTATACACACTCAGACACAGATAAGTGTTTAAATACACTGAAGTGTAACTACAGCACTTGGCTCCCCTCACTGACCATCCACTGGCGCTGAGCAGTTACATTGCTCCACAAATTAAAGATAGATCATTATATTTTCCTTTCTCAAACAGATAAAGAGAAAACAGCAAACCCTTAGCAAGTTAATCCTACACATTTCCTTATTTTAATAGGAAACCTTATGAATATACTTAAAATCCTATTGTAGTGTTTATTTAATGTGAGGAAATTGTGCTCTGTGTAGAGGGTCCTGCCCGTGAGCCATCACATTCCAGGCTCTATCACTCCCCACAGTGTTCTCTGAACTCAATCAGTGTGTCCATGCCCTGCTGGAAACACAAACTTGTACACTGAGTATCTGAGAAAGGCCTTTAGAAGCACAGCACATTGTATAAGAAAGCACACGTTCCACAAGCCAGAGATTTTTCTTCATTCTATAATTTCCACTTTATTCATTCCTATCTGGTTATTTTGGCCATTAATGCTTTGCCATTAAGTACTCAGAAGGAAAAGGGTGTTTTGTCCCTACATCAGGAATTTCTCCTTTCCAAGACATCTCAGATGCTTTGCAGGGACTTCCAGCATCAGATGTAGTATCTGTTCACATTATCTTATCATTATTATTCTTTTTTTTCTCTTTTTTTTTTTTACTGTGGGACCTGAGACAGCTATTTACAAATGCTACACCTACACATTATGTAATGTATAGAACAGGGAACGCAGCCATGCAATTTAGACCAAACTACAATGTTTTTGATGATTCTAAATCTGCACAGTTGCTGAAACTGTTGCTATGTTACATGAAGACATTTTGTGGCACCAGAAATTATTGAAAAGATTGAAGAGCTGTGCCAGATGAAACACAGTGCGTTGCAATTCTAGTACATCCTCTTATGGCTTTGCAAAATTTCAAAAGGTTACTAAAGAAGTTTACTTCAAATTAGAGAGAAATCCCTTGCTTGGAGCTTAATTGTGAGAAATAGAAGTGCCGGGATATTCTCTGAGTGTTATTTTTCAGTTGTTTGTTTGTGTTTTGTGTTCTTTCTAACCCTCAAATACTTTTCTTTCAAATGCTTCTCCTTAAGAGCCATCCTAGCACAATTTATTGTACATGTAAGAATGCAGTAAAGAGTGATTTCCCTATAGATTTATCAGAGAGGGCTCCAGCGAGCCTGTCAAAAATCCATTGTATAATAGCTTTCATATTTTCAATGAGACTGAAGCTTTCCTGGTATAGCAGATTATTTATCAAACAATTTTAGTAACAATTTGGATTAGGCTGTTATTTGTAACCCACACTAAGTAAAGAGTAGCAGACAACACATGATTTGAAAACAGTTTCGATATCAGAAGGAAAAATGGGAAAATCACAGTTCCTGCTTTGTCCTGTTTGGAGGCACCTGTTCTGGAGGTCATGTCACCTCACTGTGGCGGCTGCCTGGGCTTGGACAATAGTTCTGAACATTTATCTTGAGCCTTTTGCCCTCACCCTGCCTTCTCCTCCTCATCATCCTCCTTCTGCTCTCTCCTCATTTCCCCTGCCTCACTCTTCCTACCTAAGCACCTAAAGGTAAGAGCTTAAATAAGAGCAGTGACAGTGACAAGCAGAAAGGGATCAGCAATTAAAAGGAGAAGGGCAGACATCACAGGATCTGATTTAAAGCTGCTATCACAGGATTAATAATTTGGTGCTGTGCCGGTCACCAAATGCTCCAGGCACCAGACACTTCAAGCTCCCTGTTTGCCTGGGAGATTTCTGCACTCCCCTGCAGCAAATTGGCCTCAGGTAAATACAGCAGGGGGTTAAATTGGTAAACCCAAGGAAAACCTGCTTTTGCCAAATTCCCAGGAGACGTTTGAAACCATTTTACAGTGCATTTCAATTTTCACAGGAATTTCCAGTGATACGACGGAGGAATGAAATTGAACAATGCAGATTGTTAAATAATTGGGACGGATCTACATAAAATGTTCTCATCTCCAGAAGATATCCATAAATTATATATCTTGATTTAGAAGGAACATGTGAGTGTCCCAGAAGTACTGATGAAGGCCTGTGAGCCTCATACTGATGTCAGTAAGTTTTGGAGGTGCCCAAGAAACCAGAGGATTTACCCATGGCTTTGTGGCCTTCAGAGAATGGCACAGGACCAAAGAGAACAACATTGTGGGTTCTTGTAAGGGGCCACAGGAGAGCTGGAGGGGGACTTTGGAGTGAAATTGGACTGGGTTAGATTAGATATTATGAAGAAATTCTTCCCTGTGAGGGTGGGGAGGCCCTGGCACAGGGTGCTCAGAGAAGTTGTGGCTGCCCCTGGATCCCTGGAAGTGCCCAAGGTCAGGCTGGATGGGGCTTGGAGCAACCTGGGATAGTAGAAGGTGTCCCTGCCCATGGCAGGGAGGTTGGATTAGATAAAGGTTAAAGCCACAGCCAAATCAAACCATTTCATGATTCTATGATTCAATGAAATAAACAAGGATCTGGAAACCTTTTCTCATCTATTGCCATCACCAATGATTGACCCTTTCCAAATATAAAGTAAAAATATAAAGTAAGACAGCAAGCATTTTTTTTTTTTTAAGCTGCATAGGAACATAAAGAATTCAATTCATTTCCCTGTGTTAGCAGTAATAAAGGCTTTTCCCTCACAGAAAACAGATAGCTGCAATTCACAGGCCATGGAGATGAGGTGAGAAGAAGAGTGATATTGGTCTGTATAGATTCTTATATAACCACTCTGTGCAGAAAGTGCAAAACAAAAGTTGTATGTATTAAAAAAACCCTTTGTGGGCCAGAAATTTTGTTTTTGATGTGCTTTAGATTTACAGTGCTTCTTGTAAGTTTTGTTTGTTGTGTTGTATTTCTTAATGATCGACTTGCTGCAGTAAATAATTCAGGAAATCATCCTGTACTCTATTGTTCTTTGGGCATATGGATTTTTTTTTTCCTCTTCAAAGCTCCAGTTTCTACTGTATGTTGAAATTTCAAAGCTCTCTGAGGAACTGAATACAGGTTTTGTAATTATAACAATTTCTAGCCTGGTACCTGTACATCTGCTGTGCTCTTTGGGGAATAGAGCACAACAAAATGTATCAATTCCCTCTGGAGAAAATGTGACAGCCTTTCCATTTCCTAGCTTTCCAGACCACCTAGGCTTATTATTTTTAGAACATTATGGATTGTTATTAAGCAATAGTGGATTGTTGTGGAAACACAGGCAGACAAGGTGCACAGCATCGCCCTTCTGAAGGAAAGCACCCCCACAAGCACAGCTCTTCCTTCTGCAGCGCCGCAGCTGCATTTCCCTGGTCTGGAACAGAAACAGATACAAGGACTTTACAGCCTCAGTCTTTTATAGAAAGATAGCTGGAGGTCTCCAGCAAAAAACTGCTATTAACAGCTTTTGGTCACATAGAAACATCTTTCATGGGAAACCGTTTAAAGGTGTTCAAGTCTGATAAGTGTAACAAATACTGCAAATTTCCACTTCTTTTTTTTCTTTTTTTTTTTTCCCCCCTGAAATAAACCTTCCCCTGTGCAGGCACACATGCATAGGCAATATAAGCCATTATGAGCGATTGAACTTTGGGAAATGTTTTTTTATCACGCTGTTCTGTATCACTCTGCTGCATACATATTATTTCATGTAAAAGGAAAGGCTGAAATGGTGCTCTCAGCTATCAAACAAATATTATGCTCTAAAGTGAAAATATTATGTTTCTAGGAGACAACTTTCTTGCTGTTTTTTGAAAGTTTCACACAATGACAATGATCTAATTGATTTTTTTACCTGTAGAGCTCCTATTAAATAAAAAAATTAGGACACCTAGGAAGATTTTGTATTTGTAGGGAAAAACCCAGCTTTAGCAAAGTTAATGGCAAAAATCCCATTTCACCTTGGTGCTTTCTCACATCACCTTTGAAAACTGGTTACCTTTATCCGTTATCATTTTAATTATGCTGCTACTTTTTTTAATTATACCCACACACTGGGTTGTGCCTCTTGTGCTGCTCCTGCAAATTCCCTCATTCAGGATTTGAAAGCTGGAGAGAAACACCTGATTAAAAAAGGATATCTGAGTGTTGCCTTCACTGATCCCACTCTGGTTTCTCGAACAATTCGGTGTGAGGGTGCAATGGGGACATGAAGTTTCACTCTGGTTTGTGCGGTGCTGCTGCTTAGGCAAGAGCAGGAAGAACATGGGCCCCACACCAGCCC
>VYZR01054431.1:43639-54356 GCA_013400675.1 Oxylabes madagascariensis | reverse complement strand
TTCCAAGCACTGCGAAGCCAGTAAGCATAAAGACCTCTGCTTTAAACCTAGTTCTCTGCATTCCAAATCAAAATGCTTTTTAAAAGCTGCTTTTCTTTCTGAGCTCCCTACCATGCTCTATCAGCAGCGGAAGACAAACTCTCCCAGGCAGCAAATCATCTGGATCTATTGACACCATAATACATTTAAGCTGGAGACTTATTTACTGTCTAAAGTAAGATTCCATCCAATAGAGAATGAAAGGTTGTGATTGGTGGCATTTATACAAGCTGAGAAGGAGCCCTTGGCTGGGCTGTGACAAGGTGTTTTTTCAAGTGGAAGGTATACAACACTCCTCTTAAGTCAGGCAGCTGGAATTCCTGCAGTGGCTTGAATGGCTTTTTTTTTTTATTATTATTATTATTCTGCATAACAGAGAATTATAAAAGCCACGCTATTCTATGTGCAATTTAGCTGTTCCTTGTTATTTGTTTTTGCTTTCACCATGAGCTACAAAACATTAGAAGCTTGCAGTCTGCATACTCAAAATATCTGAATTCAAAAACCAGAAGATACAGTCAAGACAAATTTACATGACTCATTTTCACACATCTTGTTTCACTGAGGTTGTGTTTTATATGTTCAGGCATCAATAAAATCAGCACCAATGCTAAGGATCAAGTTATGAAATTCAAATTTATATCTTCTCTGCCAGAAAATGTCCTTGGTTGCAGGACTACTGCAATTCCAGTGCAAGGAAAACAGTAGGATTTTTACTTGCCATACAGAAGTAAGAGCTTGGCTATAAAGCACCATAAACCCAATAAAAGTTATTTATCATTTTAATTTTATTCCAAACATCCCAGCCTTTATTGCAACACTTAGGTTAGCAAGACTATGAAAGCCTATAGAATAGAAAACCTATAAAAGGGCCCTTTATTCAAGCTTCCATAGTAGACAGCTTTGCTTATTGGGCATTCAGACCAGATTTCCATTTAGCTTTAAGTACATTCAACTCACCTATCTTCTAGAATAATCTTTATTTCACAAAAATAAATGAAAAAAAAACAACAAGCCAACAACAAAAACACCTCAAGATATGCAAGGTTAAATGGACTTCTGCTGCCAAATTCATAATTAAAAGTCTATTAAGCAAAAAGATGAAAGGATAACAGAAAATTAAAGCTAATTTTAAGTAAGGGTCTATTGTACAGCTTTTGAACACTATTCAGATAGGTACCTAAGTGGAATCCAACGTTCTGCCAGAAATAATGACCTGTTTGCAAAAAGATAATCAGCACTCTTGACTGGCAAAATACCATAAACTGTGTTGAAATCACATGAAAATTATGTAGGTCTGAGGACTCTATCAGCAAGAACAGATTCAGCTTCGTAATTCAAACTATGAAGTCTTGACTTCAGTGTAAATATACTGCTGCACACTACTTTAAAATCTCCGTAGTTTGGCATCATGCATAGTTTCATTACCAGTTCCCATCTCTAAGATGAAACAATTCTCCTGATTGTTTATAAAAGAATTCTTCCCAAGTCAGATGATCTGGCAGTCCCACTTATCTGCCCCTCTCCCCTGCCACATACAAACATGCTTCTACTTTGATATCTGTTCATCAACAAAATAAATCCTTTTCCTTAATGACTGATGCTTATACTATAAAGTGAGCCCTGATATCTACTCTGAAAATTTCCCCATACAATGTTCTCAATACCGACTAGTCAGTGATTTCCAACTGAGTAGTGAATAATTAAAATGAAAACATTGGTAAATCTGAGAAACAGTCAACTGAGCACATATCTAAGAATATAATCTGGTTTTTTTTAAATACAAGTATTTTAGCATCATCTTGTCACAACATTTATGAGGTTGGCACCAACCTGTAAAAGGTGCGTGGTTTCTGAAGAGTTAAGCTCCATTTTATATTGATACACCACAAACTCCAAATATCATTTTAACTACTCTTAAAGAAGCATGAACTTTATTTCCTGGAGCTCTTGTACCGAGTGTCACCAATGTTTAGTTATTTGCATTAGTTTGTTTAATGGTACCATTCCAGAGGCAGCTGAAGGGAAACATTTCAACCCAAGAGTCCAGTGGTAAGAGAGAACTTGCAGAACGATAACAGCAGCTAAGACCCTAAACAAATGAAAATCTGCACAAGGATGGAGGTCTCTGGTAGCAGAAACTCAAAGGCAAAAGGTGTGACATCATCAAATAATCAAAATATTTGCTCTGCTGCGTACACTTCGGAGATTTTATGGGGACAATTTTCCCAAAGTGCATTATCTTAAACAGAGCAATGATAGGATTCAGAGCAAATTTTCAAAAGCAGATCACAGGGAAGTTATGATAAATCCCCGGCCACACCTGAAAAGTGACTTTCCAGTCCAGCAAGCTGATTTCTCTTTAAAGAAAGCAGATGGTGGAAATCCCTTGCCTACAGCCAGTTTGAGTCTCTACCCAATGCACAGGGGAAACAGGCAGTGCCATAGCAAATGTATCTAATCCTCCACACTTTAAATAACCTGTTAACCTTCAACAGCTGAGGCACAATTTAGCATCTGTGGAATACCTTTAGAAACCCATGATTACAAATCTTTTCAGCAAAAATAATAGTGCCATTTCTTTGCCTCAACAAGTGTAGCGTGTATTTATTTGTAACATCCTGACATCAGCTTTCAGATCAAAAACCTGGCAAATACTGAAAAAGGGGATGTTGACATTTGAGGGGTTTAGGATGCACTAGTTTGATAGAGTTTCTCTCTGACAGGTTGCAGATGTTTATTTACCGATCATTTGCACTGAAAGTCTACGTGAAAATTGCCTTTGAGAGCAGTGCATTAGACACAGCAGATACATAGCGGTCCCCTCAAATACTCCTTCAATTAGTTTCTAGCATTATTGAACACCAAAATAATTGACAAAAAACAGACATAGCAGCTTCCTAATAGCCAAGCACCTTTTAATATAGACTTCTTTACCTTCAGTCTTAAAGATAAACTATTAGTATTTCCTATAGAATTGCGATAATATACTTACCCATACATACTGACAGCAATGACAAAACAGCTCCAGAAATGCTGATTCTGAAGATAACATTTAAAAAATCATATCACAGATACGGAAATACTAACTTGGAAGGACTTACCTGCATTTCAATTTGGATAATAACTCTCACTTATTGTACATCTTCTAAATGAGATGACCGAACCTAACAGAGAGTCTGACATTAATCTAAGTACCATCGTAAACCAGAATTATGTACTGTATTGTGGGAGCAAATACTGTTCACAGCTTAAAGATAACTCTCCCGTTTGCTAATTAGACATTTTAACAAACAGAAGAAAATTATCTTTCCCAAGGAACAGAACAAAACCCAGGGAGACAAGCTACTCACATTCCTTTGAGTCGTTGCCACATTTTCTCTGTATGTCCTCCTATTTGGTACTGTACAGAGGTGCTTTCCAGTTCCCGAGTTGTTTCTGTCGCTCGAGCCCCCATCGTTATTGTCCTACAGCGATACAGTTACAGTCAGGCTCAGCAGCAAGTAAAAGCAGTCCTTAGTCCACTACAAATTTCAGAAGATCCACGCATGTTAAACAGTAGCTGCTGTCATAGCAAAACACATCAGAATTACAACAGCTGAGAGACGATCCTGCCTGAATCGCTATTCACTTTGACAGACAAATCCACTCTTCCCCCCCCAAGCACAGAGCAAGTACACACAGCTCCTCTGACCTCACGAGTCTAATCCATACGGAAGAGCCAGCTACTTATACTACTGACTGCTCAAGCTCCTTTCTCATGCACTTTTGCTGCTGTAGGAATACACACAGAAGCACAAAAGATTCCTTAAAATGGACTATAATTCACTGCCATGCAGGATAAATGTGAATGGCTTAAACAATCCAGAAGGAAAGAAAGGCTGGCTTCTGCTTTGCAGGTTGGAGAAACAGGCTGCAATAGGAAAGCAGATGGTAGATGCCAGTATCAGCCACATCACCCTACAAAAAGAGTGTATGTTCAAATGCCAGAGCTTTCCTCTCTTTAGTTGATCCTGAATTGTTTCTTACTGAATAAATATCTACCAGCCTGTCAATAAAAATGACTGTGCAAATGCTAAGTCAGTAGCAAGGACACGTTTAAATCCCTGCAGAAGAGAAATCAGCAAGCGCTACAGGTTGTTATTGAAGGAATATGCTGTAATGATGACTGTTCACCTTCTCCTAGCAACTCCACACAGTAGGTAACTGTCAATTTCACTGGTGGAAAACGCAGCAGCTGCACGACAGCCCGCTCTGCGAATCCTCCGGGACGGCAGCACGTGTGTGTAAAATCTGAGGCTGAACTGTGCACGTCTGCCAGCAAAAAAAAATTAAGTGCACACAAACAGTAAAAGGGTTGAGGGCTAATCAGTACATGCAGCACATTGCCTGCTCTGCCTTCCAAATGCAAACTTGAGAACCTATCTGTACAGCCAAAGCCGGGGCTAGGAGAGGGCAAAGGAGGGGATTTCCGTGCTGCTTGCTCAGTCACAGACTTGGGTTTGCAGAGCGCTTCTCCACTCTGAAAATAGCACCTGTCTCGTCTGGTGAGTAAAAACCTTCATTTCTGAAGCAGCAGTCAAACAATCAAATATACCCCAGACCTGTCTCAGTGATCATGTTTGTTTCAATTAGACTAAGAGCGGTGCAAGAAGCCAGGCAAGAAGAGAGTGCCAAGAGGGAGAAAATGTGTCAGCTGCGTCAGCTACTGGTGCCACTGCCAGCTGGGACAAGGAGCTTTGGGTCCACGCTGGAAAAGTGAGGATGAGCATCCTTAGATGGCGACTGGAAGGAGCCTAATGGTGAGGGAGGAATATTTCAGTGTGGCTTTAACTAAACAGCTTTATCTGTGTTAAATTTTGCAATGAAGTGAGATAATGAGCATTCCTGTTTGATGCAATTGGCAAAAATGGATATTGCTAAGTAATTACTAAGTACTCAGGCTCTCACAGAAAAAAAAAAAGGGGGGGGTTCACAGCCTTGAAATAATCTTAACATTTCAGAATTTCCTAATCAATTTTCTTACTCTATGGTACCTTTTATGCACATTATAGAGATAAATTACACCCTATGAGAGTTATAAACCGGTTTGAGCAGCATCTTTTGCACACTGATTTCAGGTGGGTAATTAAACAGTACATTTCATATGCTTCCATGGATTTAAGACATACACAACTTTAAGCTGCTATTAATTCCCAGACGTCCAGTGAATTCTTCCTGACTCAGACGTTTAAGAGTCAGTCCCATAAAATTCACTAATAATTTCTGAAAAACAGTCACAGGATGAGTGAAACCACTTACAATTTTCAAACAGCATCAGAAGACAAAAATGAAGAAATAAAAACAGGTATTTTCAAAAATCGTAAGGCATTCATTTGGTCAAAGGCAGCAGGAGTACCTTTGAACCACTTAAAATCTTCCAAACTTTCCACTCCTGTTTTGCATGGATTCCAACCAAAGTTTGTATGAAAGAGTATAAATATCCTTCCATGGAATAATTAATAAGAACATCTCACACTAATCTGGGCTCTTCCCTGCCTTTTAACTGCCAAATATCTGAAGCAAAGCAAAGAAATTATGTATTTATAGAAACCACATAAACCTCCAGGGACAGAGGGGAATTTTAAGGGCCTCATAAAGTATTTCCAGCTCTTGTTGTCCAATTCTACAACGAAAAAAAAAAAAAAAGTGGTGCTTGCAAGCTGTTCTCTCTCAGAAGGAGTTCAGTAGCTGAAGATACATTGCTTTGATTTACTGGAGAAAACCATAATGAGAAAGCAATATCCTTCAGGAAGGAAGAAAGGAAGGTGCAAACTGCCCAAACAGCATCCCTGTAAACGAAGACACATCTGCTAACGTGACCAGAACTCCACAAAGGAAAACTGTAAAACCTCTGCTCCCTGAAGGACTCTGCCACTACAACAGCAGTTGCAACAGCAAAAGCATCTAGCGTGGCTTAAGCAGAAGACAAACAGCAGCCTTTGCTCCAAAGGTTTATCCTGACAATCAATACAGCAAACCACCAGAGGAGATACCAAAGGATGAAATTGTTTCTCTGAAAATTAAAGAAAGAGCAGGAAACAAAAAAACAGATAGATAAGGCATTTGAAAATCAAGAAATTTGCCAGAACCTGTCCTCTAGTTCCCTAGGGAGACAGAAACAAACCATCTAAAACAAAAGAACAACTTTTAAGTTATCTGGAAAACACGAGCAAAAAGCCCTCGTGGAAACACTGGGAAAGGGGAGACCTTTCCTCCCTTTAGCTTTTGTGAATAATGCTCAGAGAATGAAGTAACTGAATCTACATCTTCCTCTGGCTCAGTGGAGGGCAGGCACAAGGCTGAGAGCAAGAGAGCAAAGGCAGTGCCTACACAGCTCTTGCAGCAAGAGGGGACCCAGGGCCCAAAGGACAGGAGCATGCTGCTGGAGCAGAGCAGCCACACGATACAGCCTGCACAGAGCGATGGGGGCCAGCACAGGGATCACAGCCCACCCAACCTGCCCGGAAATACTGACCTCTGCCCCCGTAGTACAAGCAGGTCAAAAGAAGATACAGAACACTAAACTGTGAGCAGCTACTTCAGAAAGCAAGGGCAATCAAGAGGGCTAGCATCTGAAATGAAAAATTATCCTTCATAGTTTTCTTCTTTCCATTTCCTGTTCTTGAATGAGTTTTCTGTTCTTGCCCTACCTAACCTATTATTTGTGCTACAGTCCCAGCAAGTTGTCGTTACAGTCCATCTTCCTCCTAAAAAAAAATCTTTTTTGGCCTTTGTCCACAGTTTTTTCTATTCTTTTTAGATTTCAGCTTAAAATTTCCATACTGAACTCAACACACACTTCTATTAGCCAATCTGGAAATACATTAAAACAGGAATAATTAACTTCTTCACCCTTAATTATGGTAATAATAAAACTCTCCCAGTAACACTTAATCCTCATATAAGAAGCTACACTTAATGAAAATTTAAACTAAGCTCCTTTTCTTTCATCTAGAAGTAATTCACTCCAGTAGTAATATCAATGCAAAGAAGAAATTTTAAAATATATGCATCACTAAAGAAATCAGATTGCCTTTTCTATATTGACTACTGACAGATCTTTACAGTTATGATAAAAATCGCACAATTGCAATGAAAACAACTTACCTTGAAACCTGGAAAATCCTGCAGCTACACCAGTTAATTAGCTATAAGAAGAGGAAAGGGATCATGCAGGTTTTGATGAGGAGAATAAGAGCTCTATTTTAAAGAGATCCTCTGCTCCTGAAGGGAAATTAAATACGCTGTTTTGTTTGAAATTAATCTTCAAAACATCTAATGCATGACACATGGAAAATAAGGAAGTATCAAGAGACCTGCAGGGTGACTTGTCAAACTAATACCCGTGCCTCCAAAGACGACAATACAAACCTCCCTGTGGAAGAACCACAGGAGAGTCATGAACCAATTAAGAAATCTGAAAACATAAGGAAAACAAAAAACAAGTCCTCAAAAAGATAAATTTATTGTAATTAGTGGCAGCAGATATTAGATTTGCATGCTGTATGTCCTGGCCCCGCTCTATCAAGCACTAATACACATTTAATTTTAAGCAGGTAAAGCATTGCATTTATTTTCTGGGTAACACAGGGTTCAACAGCATTGCAAATAACAGACTTAAGCCACTGAAGAAGTGCCTGGCACTGGACTCGAGTGCTACATGGGGGTTTGTGAACAGAATCGAAGACAGCTGAGACATCAACATCACTCAAGTTCCACCCGTGTAGAAAAGGAATGGTTTGCTAGTCAGTGTTCTCCATGCCTCCTTTTGCCCTCCCCATTGTCTATTATTTTTTCATTTGTGATGTGAAATCCTCTTTTGCGCAAGCAGAGTTTCCAGCTTGCTTGCAATGTCCAAATATCTGAATTATTAATCAATAGGAAACGCAGCAGAGGAAGAAGATATATTTGGTTAAAGTTCGTGGATTTTATTTAAATACATAGGTCTCCAGCAATCTGGCAATGGCAAAATATTGATGTTACAATAATCTTGGATTTTCAGATTCTCCACAGAATATATTAACAAAATTAGTACAGTTACATAATTGAGGAATAGCAACTCTAAAAAGTTATGCATATGGTCTACACAGTGTATTGGCATTGACTCAATTAAGTAGGCAAAAGAGCTGGGATTGATATATTAACAGTGCTTACTTAGATGACCTACATAGGGAGACCAAACAGGGAACATTTTCCCCTTAATTTTTTACTTTAGTGTTTTTTGCTGCATCTGATTTACTGCATTTCAGGCTTGTTTATATAATCACTAAAATATGTATATTCATTTATGCGTCCTTCAAGTACCAACTTTAAGTCTAGCAAGGAGAAAAAGAACCTTTTATTTGTTTGCTATGTGCATGGCCTATCATATTTGTAATGAACATGGTGTCAGATTTATCAAAGCTTTTAGGCAATTAAAAATGAAAACAAATACCCACTAAGGCTTGCAAGCAAATTAGCTAAAAACCTCAGTGCACAGAGAGATATATATTTGCAAACCTACCTATGACACATTAAGACCTTATCACATTTGATTGTTCAATACTGCCCCTTACTAGAAGCAACCAGCACCAAAGGCCAGTCCCAACTGTGTGTGTGTTCACACAGTTCAATTCAGTTCCAAGTCAGGTTGATTAAGGCAGATGTCTGAAATCTGCACCCACGCTGGACCTCACTGCAGTCCACAGAATTTAGATGTCCTGTGAAGCACATCTATCTTTAAGTGCACTTCAAATATGATCTTACACTCAAGTTAGAATCGTGGAATCATTCACTTAATTCACTGAACCAAACAATCTGACAAATTCTAGGAGATGGAGAGATGGCAGAAAATGAATCATTGCCAAGCCAGGTAATACATGAGAGATGTGTCACGGATAATCTGAACAAAAAGAACTGTGGGTGAAAACTTGCTACTGCGTCATAAGTAGAAACACAGAATGAGATAAAGTGAGTGTTTCTTGAGCAGCTGGACCTGGAGAGAGGCTATAGAATGAAAGTTTGAAAACAGACAGCAGTCAATCAAGAAGAAACCAAGCATTCAGTAGAAAGTGTGTTGTGTGTCAGCGAATGAAATGAAGCAAGAAAGTGGTTCAAGGCAGGGTGATTAAACATCTTGACCTGCTTCATAACACAGATGCCCAGGTGGCATCTACATCTTTCTCCAGGTATGTTTTAATTGGTCAGCAGAAATTCACTGGTAATTTAAACTAAAAGATAACTGTTACACACTCAGAGAAACAGACAGATGTAGAACGAGCGAAGAGGTAGGTACAAAACAGTTTGAGATTTTCTTCTGTCCTACTTCCCTTTAAAAGTGACTCTTTAATACTTTTTTAGTATTTAATTGTAGTACTTCAGGAAAAAGATTACTACAGAGAACCATGACAACTGGACTAACTTTTTTGAAAACAGTAGTTGCACATAGTGTCAGAGGGCAATCAGGTCAGCTGACGAAACTAGAGATTACAGATTTTTTTAAGGCTTAGTGACTTTTAACTTCTTTATTTGAAATGAATTAGCAAACCAGTATTGAAAAACATCAATTGAAATTGAGGAGTAACATGAAACAAACAGTAGCTTTTAGGAACGCCTTAAGAAACACAACTTGGCTACAAAAGTAATATACTTTTTGCAAAGAGAGTAAACTGATCTAGAGCTGCCATCAGCATTGAAATAAGAGGGATTAAAATTGCCACAGAGAATCACAAGGATGATGATGTACTTCATAACAGCATGCGACTGATACCTAACAAAGTCAAAAAGGCAAGACTGCCCCCACAAGGAAGAACAAACAGCTGTAGAATAAATATAGATGTTCCAGATTAGTTGTGCTCCTTTTATCAGAGCCCATTGCCGATTTTATCATACTTCAGATGTATTCAGTTAATCCTTTAGGAGGTGTTATACTTCTGACAATCCTGTACAGAAGAGGAAGTGGTAAGGTAAAAAGTCATTTGAACACAAAAGCTGTGGTTAACTGAAAAACTCTATCTGCCAAGTAATTAGTATTTGCATATAACTAGAGAAAGAAAGAATATGGAATGCCAAACAATAGGAAATGGGAAACCTAGATATGACAAAGCATTTGACAATTTATCCACTGAACTACATCAGCTATAAAGAAAGTAACTAATCCATGGTGGAAAGATGTGTAGATATAGAACAACATGGAGTCATTTCAGCTAATNAATGGCAACGACACTGTCTTTGAGACAAAGCCACATCATAACCCCATGTATCGCCTGTACTTTTAGCACAGTTCTGTATGTGTTGGGAT
The DNA here is from genome assembly GCA_013400675.1 of Oxylabes madagascariensis. Classification (NCBI taxonomy): domain Eukaryota; kingdom Metazoa; phylum Chordata; class Aves; order Passeriformes; family Timaliidae; genus Oxylabes; species Oxylabes madagascariensis. The sequence continues at coordinate 43,996 of VYZR01054431.1, read as the reverse complement.
ATGCACAAAAATACCTGATTCAGAATTAGTCTGTTCAAACCACCACACCTCAGGGCATTGCTACAGAATTTGAAATCTAAGGGCAGCCAAAAAGGCCCTTTCCTAACATATTCTGAATTTTAACCTTAATTTCAGCAAGATGTTTTCCACGTTTTGGCTTTTAAACACCTTAAAAGTTGAGTGGAGTATTAAACTGATGGGAAAAACTGGCGGCACAAGGGGTTATGATGTGGCTTTGTCTCAAAGACAGTGTCGTTGCCATTCTGTCCTGAAAGCTCAAATATGCAATTAAGGTTTTGAAGGAGTCCTGTGTGAGGTGGGATGATTTGATTCCACCTCTTTGGGACATCTACTAGT
>VYZR01054430.1:762-17300 GCA_013400675.1 Oxylabes madagascariensis | reverse complement strand
CTTCCCTCAAACAGAGAAAACAACTCTGAGTTAGTCTGAAGAGCAAAATGAACTTTCCAGCATAATTTTGGGCTGGGATTATGGCTGGTTCTGACCTTTCACCCTGTCTTTTTGTCTTTTTGTCTCCATTCAGTTCACCTCCTGTCTTGTCTTCGTATTCTGTACTGTTTTATTTGTCTTAGCACTCCAGCTGTGTTAAACTTGACTCATATCTAACTTTTAAGGTACCCTGAATATTGCTTATCTCTCCATCTTGATTTGATTGATTTCCGAGCATTTCTTTCTCTCTCTGATTCTCAAATGAGACTCCATCCACACAGCTGAAATATGTTATTTCATATTACAATGAGAATCCAGTAGGTAAATGGAAAATGAGACATTAAAACTTTTCTTTGTAGATTTCTTTGCTGCTGGGTTTTGGCATTGTGGAAAAAATGAGTTTAAATTTTAGAGACAACCAGTCAGACTGTGCATGCTTGGTATACTGTCTTCTCAATATATATTACATTAACAGATCAGTCTCTGTTGGAAATCATACTGAGGCTACTGTAGTCATTATAGATTTTGATCTAGTGTATTCCACTAGTTCCTTTTTTGAGAAATTGAGTAGAATNACTCAGATATTATACTTGATATTTTACTGACACAGGCCTGCCCTCAAAGCTGTCTTATTTCAAACTATTGAAATCTTGTTCTAAACAATGGATTATTTCCCTGTACGTGAAATGGAAACCTAGCTGAAAAAATCTTGTCTAGAAGCTGTAAGTATTACTTAAAATGTTTTTGTTCAAAAATAAATTCTTATTCTCACTTGAATTGTGCTCTCTTGCCTATGTGTAAAGTCTTTAATTTTGAATGCAGGGTAAATTTTAAGGGGGGAAAAAAACTACTTAAAGTTAGGCTTCAGTGTTTTTATTGGGGGACTTAGCATACTTTTCAAAACATTCAATAACAATAGTTTATTTTTAAAATTTAAGAAATTTATTTACAATGCAAGTAAATATTTAAGAGCTATACTTAAAGTATCAATTCTTAAAATTTGGTGGTTGTTGTTACCTGTATTTCTAGTTTAAACTTCTTGAGATGTGTGTTTGAATAAATTCTCTTGTGTATCATATTTGTTGCTGACATTTCCTATTTATCAGTTTACTACTTACAGCTGGTTTTAAATTACATTTAAGTAGTAGAAATCTCAGAAAAGGAAATTACTTACTTGCAAATTGCTGTTTGACCTTCCTTAATTCAGAAGCCTGGTGGGTTTTAAACCACCCAGGGACTGTCTCATCGTATTTCTGAGATGATCTCTCTCTGTAACATAATTGCATTTATAATGTCAAAAAACTATTATAGATTAAAGATTTGAGCTCAAATGACAGGACTTCCATAGCTGCATTCATCACAGCACTGAGATGGAGGCATTGTGCTTCCTCAGAACAGCCTGAACCAGCAGCACACATTGTTCTGAACCTCCAACCTTCGCCTTATTGTGCCTCATTCAAAACCATTTTTAATAATGATTAGGTAGAAAAAAAATAGCAAAAGCTTTTCTTCTGTTACAGTGTGTTTTTAAGTCAAATACAACAGTGCTCATCTGCACAACAGGTGTTTAGGTTTTTTATTTATTTGCATGCTGCTAACTTCTAGTAATAACTAGAAATTAGTTTTCTTTCAGGGAACTGATGATCAGAGGAAGGCTTGTTTCATGGTGGTGCATAGAAGCCAAGAATTCATTGTGTTCATCATCAAATTAATGATACTGACTTTCAACTGTTACAATCTGAGCTGCTTTTTGTTCCCAAGATCTTTTAAGATAGTATGCTATGAACAATTTGAGATCATAGGATTTTTTTTTCTTTAACAGGTTATGTACTATCATCACTAGTAAATTACACCCTAAAATTTTATGACTGCTTCATGCCCACTTCAGTGACAGCTTGCATTAATATTCCACTTCCTTGTTCGTGAAGAACCCTGTGCCTTCTGTGGACTGCTAAAGAGTCTGAAATACCACAAAACATGGTGATTCTTGTCAAAAAGATCACTCTTCTACGTAACTTTCTCAGGCTGCTTGAAATAATTAAAAAGGGAGAAGGAATGTTGTTGCTATTTAAACTTGTCAACATACATTCAAGTCTGCCCTGTATTTTGGGGAGTCATTAGAATGGAGCTNTCTTTTTGTCTTTTTGTCTCCATTCAGTTCACCTCCTGTCTTGTCTTCGTATTCTGTACTGTTTTATTTGTCTTAGCACTCCAGCTGTGTTAAACTTGACTCATATCTAACTTTTAAGGTACCCTGAATATTGCTTATCTCTCCATCTTGATTTGATTGATTTCCGAGCATTTCTTTCTCTCTCTGATTCTCAAATGAGACTCCATCCACACAGCTGAAATATGTTATTTCATATTACAATGAGAATCCAGTAGGTAAATGGAAAATGAGACATTAAAACTTTTCTTTGTAGATTTCTTTGCTGCTGGGTTTTGGCATTGTGGAAAAAATGAGTTTAAATTTTAGAGACAACCAGTCAGACTGTGCATGCTTGGTATACTGTCTTCTCAATATATATTACATTAACAGATCAGTCTCTGTTGGAAATCATACTGAGGCTACTGTAGTCATTATAGATTTTGATCTAGTGTATTCCACTAGTTCCTTTTTTGAGAAATTGAGTAGAATTTTTACAGAGAACTTTTTTTTAAAATTCTGCTTAAGTTTTACTGTTTCACTCTGTTTTTGAAACCTTTTTGTAAAAGCCTCGAGTCAGTACTGTGTGTCACAGATGCTCTTATGCATTCCAAGCTACTAGTCTGCAATCTCTGCTGGCAGTGTTTAACAAGTGCAGTGTGCACAATTTCTGTCAGACAGGAGGGTAAGAGCCAGTTTGACCTTGCTCCCAAATAGCGGGGAAGATGTTTTTACCTGTAAGTGTTGCAGAAGACTTAGAGAAACATGGCCCTACAGTGATACATTCATAGCTGTTTTACAGCACACGAGCACACAGCACTGATGACAATCTCTGGTGGGAAATGCTGAGGGCTGACCTAACAGATAAGAGACATTTTTACCCATTCCAACTTTTTCCTACTTTTTTTCAACATGTGACAGATTAACTCAGCAAATATATGGACTTGAGCTAGCCAGATTTTTTTAAACTTTATCATTTTCATACAACAACAACAGGTGTCAAATATCCTGTTTTTCCAGAAGAATGTGGCTCCAAACTGCAGAGAAAATTAGCAGTTCAAAGAATATTATTTTCCTTTTGTGCTTGGCAGCCTCAATGTCTGGTGTTGCTCTGCCATCCTGCTATTAAAAATCAGTATTTCTAATAGTATAATGATGGTTTGGGTAAGACTAAAGAAAGAAATGTGAATTTTAAAAAAAAAAAAAAATCGTTGTATTCAGGCAGTTTTAACAGGAAGTGTGGAAAAGAACAAGGTTTTCTTTAGCACTTAGGAGCATGGGGAGGCCACTCATTGATTACTTTAGTGGAAGTAAGAATTCAAACCTTTCTATTTATTCCTTTCTATTTAATGATAAGAGGAAATTTTTTGAGGGAGAGATGATCCCTTTAGGCCCCAGCAGATCTGGAAACTTAACTACACACAGGGTTCTCTGCTTAGCCGAGGAGACCAGAGAGGACCTGGCAGTCCATTGATGTTACTCTGATCTGCCTGCTAAGATGAGTTAGAGTAACACCAGGGTGATTTGTTAGAAAATCGCAGGCAATCCATCCTTTCTGCAGCGCTGCTGGGAGATGGCAAATTCAGAGGTGATTCAGTGATGGTGATAGGGGAACTGGGAGTTACAACACACACAAACCATCCTGAAGTCCTCACTGACAGTTCCAGACCCGCTGGTTTGGCGAGCAGCAGCTTCCAGAGAAAGCCCAGAGCACGTGAGGGCATTCCCAGCTTGCCCTGACCCAGCAGTGTGTCCTGTCACCGTGCACAGTGAGCTGTGCCCATGTCCTCGGTGCCACACCTGCCACCCCTCTGCACGTGGCTCCACGGGAAGAGTCCAACCTCTCCGAGACTGAACAGGCCGCGTGCACAGAGCCGTGGCAGAGCACCTGCCGAGGGGCTGCTGAGTTTGGCTCCCCCAGGCATTTTTTCAGATGGCTCTTGTTTCTGATCAAAAAGTAGAGTCACGCNTCGGTGCCACACCTGCCACCCCTCTGTGCTGCACGTGGCTCCACGGGAAGAGTCCAACCTCTCCGAGACTGAACAGGCCGCGTGCACAGAGCCGTGGCAGAGCACCTGCCGAGGGGCTGCTGAGTTTGGCTCCCCCAGGCATTTTTTCAGATGGCTCTTGTTTCTGATCAAAAAGTAGAGTCACGCTTCCATATCCCTTTTTTTTTTTTTTGCTCTTTACTTTCTAAGAAGAGACAACAATTATATGGATCAGTTATTATACATGGTAAAATAGAAAATTTTTTCAATTAAGCAGTAAATATGTTACCAGCACTTCAAGACTACTTAGAGAAAAGGGCTAGGAGAGGGTAGTGTAATTAAAGATTAAGGAAAAATACTGAATTTTCAAGTAATCTGAGTTGTTATACAAATTGTGAAAAAAAATGAAGATGGTTTTCATCTTTTTCTGTAGAATTTTAGCACTGTTGTCCTCACTTCAAATTCCCTAGTGAAAACAGAGCTATTGGATATGCCATGGCTGGAGTTTATGTTCCATGTCACAGAAGCACCTGTAGCTGACTTCCACAAATCACATGCACAAAAGCTGATTAACTGAGTCAGTCCCAAGTGAATAAAAACAAAACATGATAATTGCTGGAATGGTAAATACATAGCATCAGAATTGGAAATTCTAACCTTTTTAGAGATCATTACGTAAGGTCAGTATATGCCTGTTGTCTAGGAAAGTGAAGGGAACTCCATCTTCCTACTGGTGTGAGTGTTGGTAGTGCAGAGCTCCAGGGCACTGTAAAGTGGGGATGTTCTCCCAGTCTCTCCTGAAATAGGCTTCACAGCTTCTGGGTCCATCAGGCTGTAATCAGAACTCCTGACAGGAGGGTTGCTCTGTGTAACCTCTTCTTTAGCTCAGAGTGCTGTGGAGCTTGTGCAAGTAGAGTGGAATAAAATTTAGAGCAGAATCTATTGATGGATTTGACTGGAAAAATTCAACTGCTTCTGTTTAACTTTATCCCTTTAATAACATTCTCTGCTTTAAAAATATTTAAATACACCATTTTTTTACCTTGTTACATCAATAGCTGGAAAATAAATCACTACAGGTAAAGGAATGAAAAGCAAGAGGAAAGACTAGGTTCTTCTTGGTTAACAAATATATTAAAGCAGATCTCTAACCATATTATTTCCCACTTTATTTTTATCAAGGTTAAAGTTTCTAAAATACTTAAACTTTTTATGTTGATGTTACCCATACTGAGGAACTGGGGGGAAAAATAACATTTTTCTATCCCTGTTTTTATGCATTCATTTAGAAAGCAAAGTTTTGAGTTTCACAGAGTTCTTCTCTGAGAGGTAAATAGATCACCACATGACACAATTATCAACACACACTCCAGTTCCAGTTTTGCAAATTCAGTCCAGCCTACTGCACCTTGTACAGAAACCTGTACAAACCTAAAAGATGCTGAGCAGGACAGTCCCTGAGAGAGCTGAGTCCTTGGAAAGGGCTGTTTGGTACTACAAGAGCACTCAGCATTTTCATCTGTAGTCCAAGCAAATGGGAAGGAATGATGGTCACAACAAATCCTAGGACCGTTAGCGCCAGCAGTGTAGTTTGGAAAATGGCCCTTACCAGCTTGGTACAATTCCTAGTTGATCTACAGAAGGAACATGCCAGGCCATACAAAGAGCCCAGACCTTTGGCTTTTTCTGTCTGGCATTTGCCCAGCATTCAACACAGTTTATCTACTGCTTTGTCCACTGCTTTAAAGACAGTAGAAATGCTGGGGTTTAAAGCACTTTGCAGGTATATACTACTTCATAGTTTTCAATTTCTTGATTCCATTCAGATAGCAACCACCACCACTAAAAAAAAACCAAAACCCCCAAAAAACCCACTCCAACCCTTAAAAAAACCAAACCAAAACATTCCTGCCCTATCCTTCATTTAGCTGTTGGGTAGTTGTTAGAAGTTATGTTTTGCTACCTGGCCATGCCTGAAAAGCACAAAATCAGTAGGAGTGAGGAAAGCTGCTAACTGCAGAAGTCACCTTTAACACCTTCCCCCATATGCACTTAATCCCATGGTTATAAGAAAAGCTTTTGACTTTCTGAGGGCAGAGATCGAACTCTGAAGAGGTTGTAAACTCAAGAAAGTAACCTTGCTGACTGAAGTCCTGTCCATCACCTACACCTACACTCCTTTTCCTGCAGGAAGGAAAAGATCAGAGCAACCAGAGGGAAAGGGTACAAGGCAAAACAGGGCAAAAGATAGAGGCTGAGTAATGACACAAGGAAACGCAGGGCGTGGGAGCAGTACACCAGTTTGGAGGGTAGGGAACTAATGTTAGTAAATGAGAAATTCCTGTTACAGTGCCATGGCAGAAAGGCACACAGCCTTGAGGGGAGCTTATATTAAAATGTGAAAGAATTAAAACTGTTCCTGATACCTGTAACAAACAACAGTGAATTGTCATTTTAGCTGTTGCCTAAGCTCTTTCCCTTTTACTGTGACAGGAAATGTTTTGATCAAAGTCAGTCACTGGTATTTGAGTAACACAAGCCAATGTTTTAGGGTATAGTCCTACACTGGCTGACTGTCCTCAGCTACTCTGCTCACCCATGTGAGCACTACACTACAGCACATTCAATCCTTCAGAATGTGCACCTGAGTTCTGTGGTGAACCAGTTTTCCTCAAATGCAGCAAGTAAAAGCCATTTTTGCTGCTTAAATATCCCTTTGATAGGAAAGTGTGTTCAGATACGTTTTATCAAGGCGATTACCTCCTACCCTTATTACAGTACTTAGAACATTATTTTTTGTATCTCAGAAATATTTACAACTTCATATCATTCTTGAAGTTCCCAAAAACTTTGAAAAGGACGATGAGAAACAATGTATCACACACAGGACAAATCACTGCAGGATGTAGACAGTAACATAAAAGGGATGAAGATGTTTGAAATGAGGATTGAAATTGTCTTCTGAGTGTATCTTAAAGCACTTCTGAGTGCTTTATGTATTAAGACATTTTTGAGGATGAGGATCGTGAAACAGTAAAGGAGGTTGTCCAGACAGATGCTGGATGTCCTATCCCTGGAAACACTGAGGATCGGGATGGATGGGGCTCTGAGCAACATGATCTAGTTGAAGATGTCCCTGCTTATTGCAGGGGGGTTGGAGTAGATGACCTTTAAAGGTGTCTTCCAACCCAAACTGTTTGATAATTCAATCCACACATCTGTCCTACTCTGCTTAGTGACCCCCCACAAAGGACTCCTTGTATTACTTTGTTCCCTAGATTTAAAACAAAATACTGTCTCTATGCGAGTCCTTCCGTGGCTGCACTAAATTGATATTGTCAGCAATAAAAACCAGCCCCAAACTCTTGCCCAGTTCCTGCTCTGTGGCTTTACAGTAGTCAGCTGGAGATGATTTAAGCAAGGCCAGCTGCGACTGCACCTCCTGCAAAGGAACAGCTCGAGCTGGGCCGGGCGCTGCCCATGGACAGGGCCTCAGCCATCCCCACACAGACAAGCCCAATCTGCTTTACAGCACAGCACCCTCAGGTTCTAATCTCAGTGTTTCTGGAACACAGTGCACTAAAACAACAAAAATCCCCAGCAGAACACAGGATCTGCCACCACCTCATCTTGCCTCTTATCAGCTTGTTTGCAGGCCGAGAGGAAAGTGTACTAAACTTGTTCTCGTTTTTTCCCTCTCCTACCCCCACTTCTTTCCTCACAGCACGCTACAAGTGAAAGTCTCGGAGCCGCAGAATTCAATAGACATGAACACAGAAAATGAACATTTGAAGTCCATAAAGATGTGCCTTAATCAGCCCACTGAGTGGAATCTGAGTTTTTCAGCAGCATCTCTCGCCAGCTGTAAAGTTTTTAACCAAAATCTCAAAACTGATGAGAACAAATAGATTGCAGCTGTTCTTGCACTATTATTTTGTACATTGTTCCTGATATTTTTTTTTTCTGCTAAATAAGCATTTATTACATTGATCTTGAAATGATCTTGTGTGATTTGGCTTTATATACTACTAGCATTATTCAGTTTGATGTACTTTTTCTTTTCTAAATATGAAGTTTCACATCTGACCATCATGAAATTCTTGCAGTACAAATTTATATCAGAATCGGATGTTCCCCTTTAATAGTATTGTGATTTTTCTATGTTCTTTAAATTTAACTATGGTTTCTCAATATTATTTTTGTGCACGAAAGTTAATATATTATGTAATTTGTGGCATAGGTCACCGTGTAAAGATTTATGGTAATAATTCAAACCAATCTGTAACAGGTGGAGACCGACTACCTCGAAGCAAAGCAGTACAAAGGTAAATTATCTGAGGAGATCTCCTTCACCAACGGATTGAAATGTATGGAAGCATCAGTTTGTTTCTGCAGTATGCTTTCATCTTCACTTACCTTGAGGACTTCTGTGTGACAGTGTTTAATGACCCTAATATCTAAAAGAAAGACCAAGCCTGCTGGAGAATCTCGTGAAAGATTGTCATTCAACAAATCCGTATCTGCACTTTTTGAGGTTTCTGCTAAATGGTCTTTCTTCCCCATTTGTTTTATGAATTTATGCCTGCCACCAATTAAAATGGATGTAAATGCTCTTCCTATTTCATTTTTTTCCGTGTACTTTGGAAATTCAATGTAAAATCAAAATTTTATCTCTACTCAAAGAAGTAGTAAATGGTTGTAGCTGACTACATTGTAGACATTCCATGCTTAAATGATCTTAGCGAGGTTCATGTACTTCATTCATCAGAACTTTATTATTAATAGAGCTATAACAAAAGTGTTAGAATAAAACCATATAATATACTTCTCTTTTCTGGAGTCATACATTCAGTAGCTAGAGTAGAGGTTTCTTAATTCATGATGAGTTGTCTGTCCTTTACTTGACAAGAATTAATTTTCCAGAAGGAAATTCCCTTGGAAGACACTGTATTTTATAAAACAAAGGTTTTAAGGGTTCGCCTTACAAAACTGAAGATGCACTTCCTCTTTACAGGGGTTTGTTGGTTTGCAGGTGCAATCCAGTAACTGAAATATTGTTATGAATTCTGGTGTCACAGGATCCCAAGAGGGTATTGACTCACTGAAGCATTGGACATGATTAAAAGTGCAGAATGTGATTAAAATAATAAACATTCATCATGGTTTGAGCTATGTAGAAGGTCTTTATGTGTCTCAACTGTTACATGCATGTGGATTCTGTGGGGTAAGAAAGCCAAAAGGAGAATTAAACTTCCCAGGGGAGAGAAACTGAAGTTGACTTCAGTGGAGCCCCACAAAGCACAAGCATCAGTAAGGAGTCAGGCAGGACACAGGAGTCTTACAAGCACTGGAGCCGTGCAGCTGGAATTGTTTGTGTGCCCGTGGAAGGAGATGCCACATGGATTTTCCGATTTCAAAGACCCAGTAAATACCAGAACCTCACTGGTTTGGACATGTCTCCCTTAGCTCCAAGCAGAAGCCTGCTTTTTGTTAACAACTTATTATTATTATTGTTATTATTATTATTATTCCTTTGAGTTTTAGTTGGCTGCTGACTGCAGAGTTTTCAGGCATAACCCACGGGCAGCAGCCCCTGCTGTCCTTCAGCCTGGAGAGCAACTGGCCAGAGGCCTGTCCTCAAGAGAAGCTGTTTTAGCGCCTGGGCTGAAGAGACTGAATACACGAGCAAACAAGAACCACAACATTGGTTTTAAGAAACAAAAACTAATGTGGGAATAAACAGGGGATCTCTTAAGTTTGATGAGTGACCCCTGCTATTTTACCATTATGTAATAGGCAATCAAGTCAAGGTATAGTTCATGTTTGACACTATTGTTTAGCCAGCAAAAAGAGGAAGGACGCACAGTAATTGGTCCAGAGCAACCAAGAGGCTGTTTTTAAATAAAATATTTTAGGGGTTAAAATTTCATTCCTTAATTAAGCAGTCAGGAAGTCAGGTACTTTCAACACATAAAGTAAAAAAATAATAATAATATATATAATAATAGCTTTAACTATGGTATACTTAACTTATGGTATACTTATACAACAGCCATTTTAATTTGCAGGTAAGATGCATTCTTCCCTATTAAGTAAAAGAAAAAAATCCAAGTTCTGTTCAGGTAACATTTTAATCCATTTTTATTACATGAAGGAGGGACTTCATTATCAGGAAATACAAGAAATACAAGCATCTGTTTTAAAGAAAGTAATATAGACATGTAGAATTATAAATTATTCATATAAAAGGAGTGAATATGACTAGCAAGAAAAAAACCTTATTTTCAAGTCTGATGTTAACTACCAGTGTTGACAAAGGCACTTTCTCCTTTTGTCTTCACTCATCTGCTTCCTCACTCAACAGTCTTGAAAGATTCATTCGGGTTTTCTCCAGTGCCAAAGTTTTTGCTCGTCTTTGAGGCCTTGAACTTGACACTGGGACCGGTTCTGGAATTCGATCGCAACTGAAACAAAATTATTTAAGAGTTAGGTAAAAAAGACTAAGAAAACTGAAGAGCTTTTATAGGAACAAACTTGAAAGATCATCTTATAGAGCAAAAATACTTCTTAACAATTATAAGCTTTTTATTTTTTGAGAATATACTGGTGTTTTCCAAGTGACATAGCAGTATCAGTAAAGATAACCAACTGATAAGCAGTTGCAAAATAAGCAAAATTCACCCAAAATTAGATGCAATCAAAGCATACACACCAAACAGGCAAATGGCAGAGACTGACCCTGGTCACAATAGTCTACAATAAATGGATTACTTGCTTAACAAAGAGTTGAGCCGAGCTGAAAACTACAACTATAAATGTTGTTTTAATACTTATATCCCGCAAGATCACAAGGGATGAAATCCATTGTCTATAATCACTTCTCAGTCATTTTGAAGGGGGAAAAAGAATTGAAATTTTAAAAATTGATACTTCCACAGAACAGATTAAAAAAGGCAGAAAAAACTCATTGGAAGAAGAGCAATAATATAAAGCAAAAATCAGACTTTTTTCAGCTAGAATATACTCAACACACAAAAGGTATGTTACATATTACAGGCTCCTTGGCAGAACCTGTCACTGTTTCAAAAGTACCAAAATTTCAAAGAATTTTTTTTCCTTAAATATTTATCAGTGTTTTAGGAACAAAGGATATCAAAGCATACAGGTTCAGGAAAGAAAAACATTTGAATTAAATTTCCTTGCTAGAACAGACATCATGGTTTTGATGGTGGGGAGACAAGGATTTACCTTTCAAGACCACGTTTTACACTTGCACCAGTTTTTCTTCTGCTCACAGACCTCACTTCTGCTGCTTTCCGCTGTCCTAAATATAAACAAAAGTCTTTTTTTGTATCTTGATACCATTTATTTTCTTAAACTAGTTTTGTATCTATCTTTCTTCAGTGTTTGATATTGCATTGAAACATAGAAATATGCAGTCAGAATTGATAGACTGTGGTCATAAAAGCCAACAACCAAAACGCCACAATTTTCTACTTCTCCCAGAAACACCTGTACGTTACTGTCAGTGGCTGTGGCTGGGTTATTTGCAAGCCTGTAGTCAGTCCTGTTTTCTTTTTTGAAATCTGTGTTATTGGGAGAGGCTAACAGCACAAAAATTTCCACAGAACAAACTACTTGAATCTTTTAACAAATACAATTGTAAAAACTACAACACAGTATGAATGGCTTTCCCATCTATACATTCACAAAAAATTAGTATGAAATTATTTTATTAAAAACAACTAATATTGTAGCCACTGTACCTTTGCCAGTTTTGCTTCTTGTAGATCTTAATTTTGCAGTTTCTTTAAATTCATTAACTGGAGTACTAAGAGTGTCTTTGTTATTTTCTGTTAAACAGAATAACACATGCAGAAGTCATAAATTAAAAAGCTGATTATCTTAAATGCCAGGATTTTAAATTTTGGCTCTTACATTAAAAGGGCACACAACTGAACCCCACTTTTTCTTTAAACCAGAAACTAGCTAGTAAGGCTAACAGGAAGTTTAAAATGTCACTCCACTGGAGCTGTAACTCCCCCCCAGCAAAGGTCAATCACACACAAACTATTCCTGGCAACTGTTTAGCCCCTTCCACTGTGTTGGATGCTGAGCAAGCAGGACAGATCATCAGCTTGTCTGAACAGGGATCTCCTGGAGCTCCAGAGGAAAAAGGAACTGCAAGATCTCTGACAACAAGGTCAGGCTTTGCAGGAAAAGACAGAGCTGTGGTTCATACATGCGGGGAGATGGCACAAAAGGCCAAAGTTCAATTACAGTTGAACCTGGTCAGTGGTTGTGAGATAGTAAAGGAGGGCTTTTGAAAGTACAGTAAAAGCAGGAAAATGTCCAAACAAAACACTGGACTAACACTTGCTGAAGATGGTCAGTCACCTGACTAACAGGACTGGAGAAAAAGCAGAGCCATTCAGTGCTTCGAGTGATTCTTTAACGTTACTGATGGACCTCAGGCTGCCCAGTCCCCTGAATGGGATGACCATGACCATGGGAACAGTGATTTTCCATTTGAGGGCAGTGATATGCGAGGGACCAGCTCTACCAGCTGAGTGTCTGTAAGCTGAGCATGGGCCAGCAGTGGCATCCTGGTTGTACCAGAGACTTCATGGCCAGCAGGACCAGGGCAGTGCCCACTGCCCTGCACTCAGCACTGATGAGGTCACACCTCAAACCCCACGGTCACTTCTGGGCCCTCACTGCAAGACAGACATTGAGGTGCTGGAGAGAATCTGGAGAAGGGCAACGGAGCTGGGGAAGGATGTGGAGCACAAGTGACACAGGGAGTAGCTGAAGAAGCTGGGGTTGTCTCCCAAGTCCTATTACTTATTTTCATAACATCTAAACAACCCACTGTATTGTACACCTGCTACTGTACTACACCCCTCCTGAATTACCTTCTTCATTGTGAACAGCATTTTCAGACAATGTGATGTCTCTTTCCTGTGTCCTTTCAGACAAACCTGTTTCCTCAGTTCTTCCAGGGTGGTTTTTGCCCACATTAGGATCCTTGCTCAATTTCATTTGGATCTTCTCAATAGTTCTTTGACATGGTTTATCTTCCACTTTCTGGAGAACAGACATTTAATGTTAAATGTTACCTAGATTTACAACTATTTTTTTATCTATTATATTTGCCTACTAATAGGATTTGTTGAAATTACTGCACAGAGGATACATGAAAGTGACCAGTCAAGCTGAAAGGAGAAACACTTACTCCTTCAATACTAGGCACTAAAATCCCGAATTTTTTTCATGAGTTTTTTTTAAAGAAAACCTGAAAAAAAATTAAAGCAACTGGGCAGAGTACAGCTACCTCTGGATGATATGCCCATAGTGGATTCAGCATTCTTAACAACATTTCTATATACATTGTGTTCATGTGCCACACTTCCAGATTTCAGGTTTTTTCATATTAATAAAAGCATCGAAGTAAAACTCCTGTAATCCCTTCCCACTTCATCTTAAATCAAGCATCCTTTTCATGTTGCCTAATGATCTTCCCATTATACCATAAGTTTAGGTATAAAATTTCAGTTGTTAATAATTAACTAAAGGTAAGCTGCAAAACTGCAAGACTTAATGCTGAATTTTATTTTCGCTTAAAAAAAAATAACTACACCACAGTTATCAAAAGAACTTACTGTACTGCAATGTATCAAGTCGGGCACACCATTTAAGCTGGTTATACTGTCTATGATTCATGCAGTGATAACAGCTCAGATTATTGTAAATGATTCAAAAATTAATTTTCAAAACTGGTTAGAAGAGAAATTCCAGTCATATTGTCATAGTAAACAAAAGGCCCTTCATTTTTAAGCATATCAGAATTTTAGACTACTAATGATTTAAAAAGTGAGAACCATGCTATTTATGTACTACCTCTTGAATCTCATTGAGCAACACCAGAAGATTCTCTGTAGAAGAACTACTGTGTTCTAGTGAATTTAAAGCTTTTGCATAAATACGGACATCTGGTGCAGTTGGGTCTGCCAGGATTTCGTTGCAAATTTTCATGGCCAAAGTATCATGCACTGTTAACTCCTGCAAAGGAAAGAAATTAGGTATCAGTAATTTTGCTGGGAACTATTTACACGAGACAGAAGTGAGAACAATCTGATTTAAACAGCTGGCTAATTTTACACAGCAAACATTTTTCTAAAATGCACTATTTTCAGTACATTCACCAACTGATTCTTATAAATATCTTCTACAATATAAACATTAAGCCATGTGCAAGTTCCTGCTAGCATTTTTTAATTGTATGAGGGAGGGGAAATTGGGGATGGGGGGGAGAAAAGGGGAGGAAAAGGGAGGAAAGTGTTAAGCTAAAAGACTGCACTACCTGAACAGGTGCTCATTTAATCCAACTGCTGACACTGGGAATCCCAGAGAGGCCCAGACAGGCAGCAGGAAGTAAAGGGGGAGTAGTTCTTAATCTGACACAAGTACTATTATCCTACAGTTTAACACATTGCACCTGATAGTCCTGAGACTTCTTGGAGTGACACTTCAGTCCACTTGGTCTGGTGAGGTCCACCAGCAGTTCAGAAACATTACTGATATCTACTTCAGCCAAAGGTGATGTTGCAGGAGCATTTAACAGTGTTTGCAGAGTTGGAAGATATGCTTCTTCAAAGCACTCCTGGTTAGACCTGTCAAATATTAGTGGCACAGTAAGACAAAATTAAGTCTTCTCTTCCATGATGAAAGTTCACTGACCTAGTACATCAATCAAAGTGGAAGCAGCCGAACTTGGTAGCAACAGCCAGCAAGATCAAGATATCAAAACTGTTTCACAATACCACTTGAAATTCTAGCGCATGGTATTTCAAGCAAGTTTTAAGTAATACTTCCTTCCTCTAAAGAATTTGAACTTTCATCCTTACTACTGAAAACCCAACTGATATATACAGACATATTCCATCTTGAAGGACAAGAGGAAACGTTTCCAAAAATTTCTCTAATTCATTTTCATAGATTAATCATGTTTTCTGCTCATTCCTCCTTTCTGTTAGTATTTTTCTTTGGGGCCACTTCTCATTGCATAAGAAAGCAAGGAAACCTGGCAAAAAAAGTATGCAGTGGTTAACAGGATTTTTGGAAGAAATACTTGTGATTTTTTTTCTCAGAAGAGTTCATAAGACCTGCCAAGCAAACCTAAAAATCATGTTTCACTTGGTTCTGCAGCAAATTGTCTAAAAGTGTGCTTCCACAAGACTTGTCAAAACAATTTAACAAGTAGGATGTCAAGAAGTACAAGGTACAGTTGAAGTGAAGCCTTTACTCTTGCTGATATTTATATCAACTTTCTATTTGAACCCAAATAACTACAGGAGGAAACTAAGAAAGCACGTTATTTTTAAAAACACAGATTATTTGCTGCTGGATTATGGAGCCAACCAAGCTGACAAAAAAACCTTTTGAGCACTACAACTGGCTACAAAAGAAGCAAAGCAAGAACTCTCCCTTTGAGCAGCTTTAAGGCTTTATATTGGCTCAAGTATTACTGAAGTATCATTCAGATTATTCTCTGTAAATGAAAAAAAACCCCACCACTAATAACACACAAGCACAAGGCAGAAGCTTCTCTTATGCTGCCTGAGAGTTTAACACACTACAGAAGACATTCCATGAGTAAGAACTGTTCACTGGTTACACGACCTTGTCCCTATTCTAGCATCTCATACCACCCTTCTGACATGACAGACAATTTAAAAAGTCAGGATCAACATCTTTTCCTCAGAGTTCAAATATTTCATTTCAAAAAGTAAGCCTCTTGGTTATATCTGTGACCAGATGGAAAGATTAACCAGAGCAGCACCCAGAAAACAAATGGAATTTTAAAATTCAGTGAGAGATCAGTATCAAATTTAGGTATGAGCCTCCACCAAATCTCATTTATTACCCATATTCTCCTTTACCGAATGGCAACTTTGCAGACAAGTTCTGAATTACACACGGTATTTAATAATCCACTTCTAATAATACAGTATCCGTCACTGAAGAAAGTAAATAACTCAACTTCAAATGGACCATCTGTGATCCAGGATGCAGATTATGTTTTCAGACAGAAAATACATGAGATTTCCTNGACAACTCCCCTTTGTACTACTCCTCCTAATGTGGCAGTGTATAGGCCACAAAGATTTAATTCAATTTGGTTTGAAAAATAGATAAGGTAACATAATACACCTAAATTAAAACTTAACTATAAAAAAGCAGATAAATGCTTAGTTTGTTCTAACTCAATAAAACCACTAGCAGCTGCTGAAAAGCTTGCAGCAGCAGGTAAAAGGAAATGAGAATTGCTATTTAAGCTTATTCCCTTACACAAGTTCTCTACC
>VYZR01054428.1:2142-14931 GCA_013400675.1 Oxylabes madagascariensis | reverse complement strand
GCTAGAAAAGAGAGAATTTTTTTTTTTTGGTCATTTTTCTGCCATTATTCACACCCCACCTAGTTGCTGGCATTATCAGCTGTACTGACTGTTGTGATAACCTAGTTGTTCCCATTGGTAGAGTATCAGTTTTTGAAAAGGGGAACATTCTGATCCCTTCCCTTCTTGACCAGCTTTATTTCCCATCTCTTATACTGCCAGAAATATCTAAATGCAGTAAGAGGTTGCAGTGAGGTCTCAAATCAAAACCAAACCCTGTATTTGCACATACAAATTTAAATTAGGATTTTTGTAATATTTTGGAAATTGGTTTCCTTATTCCAAAGATTTTCTTTTTCATCATGATGAAATTAGGCATTGAATGGAATTAAAGTTTTGGTGGGTCCACTGGTTTCCATCTGTTGCATTTTGAGAAACTACTTATTTTTCATGGATTTTATGGACACGAAGAATGTTTCACAAGATTAGTAACAATGTTTTTCACCTTTCAATGAATTATGGTAATGAAAAAGATTGCATCAGAATTTCTGCATATCTTGTTTGACATCAGGATTTCTATGTATCTTGTTTGCCTGAGGTCTCTGCAAAATCTTGAGCCATCTCTTCTTGACAGGATTTACATTCCTTTATAAATCTTCACTGAATGTATTTCTAGTAATATCAGTACAGCAAGATGATTAAAATCTTCTTTGTAAATAGCAAACTTGGAGTATTCAATTACAGCAGATGCTGTGGACAAGTTAAGTGCTTTTTCCTGAGTCCGTCCTTCCTTCCTGCCTTCCTGCCTGCCTTCCTTTCCTTCCCTCCCTCCCTCCTTGACATCCTTGTCTAGCAAAAAATAATATGTTTTTTGCAATCCCTTGAAATAGCAGTAGTTTTTTCTCAAAAATTGCTGTAAGTTCTGCTCACTGGATGCAAGACTAGTATTTGGTCTCATACAGTAGGTTTGAAATATTGTTTCTCTTCTTGTACATAACGTACAAATCTGGGGGGGTTTATAATGCTTATCTCTTCTGATGTAAATACGAATAACTACAACCTGCTTTCATCTCTCCTTTTTGTGTGTTGATTGGGATTTTTTTTCATATTTTCTTTCTCCTTAGGTCTGATTTGTGATTGCTACTTTTTAAATAGGGAATAACCATTGCTTTCTTTGCATAAGTAATTCTTGCTGGCAGGCTGCACACATCCTAACTCTTCCTTTTTCTAAAGATGAGGATAGGTTCTATGAAGTCCTCTGCTTTTTAGTAAGCATACTAAAGATGGTTGCAAACTCTTCTTAGAAAGTATCAAAAAAGATGCAAAGCAGCATGGGCAAAAAAATTTATTGTATTCAGAGACATACTTTTTTTATTTATAGGTTTTTCTGTGGTATTAATTGCTGTAGGAACATGCATTAATGCCTTGTAAATAATAATCTATTTGTCCTCAGAAAGTCCTGTAAGGAAAGGAAATATAATTTTCCTTGTTTTATAGATTAGTAACTAGACCGAACAGATTAAGTTACTTCTCAGTCTTCACACAAGGTATCATGATGTCTGCACCATAGCAGGGATAGAATCCTTACCCTTCTGAGTCTCTGCTTTTATTTCAAGTAGTCTGTGTAGCTTTGGTTTCTCTTACAGAAAAATAGCAATTACTAAGTTTAGACATCTGTAACATGATATCTCAATCAATTCTTCTGTATATCAGACCTCCTGAAGACAACTGTAAAAGTAGGTTTTGATAATTCAATATAGTTTATGGTTCTTCAGCAGTTAATTCTTTGTCTGATTGAGAAGAATGCTGGGAAGCAGAGGGAAATTCTGGTCAGAAATTAGGACAGAAATGCAAGTCCTGGTGTGTATGATAGGTTCCATGGAGTTCTCTGCAGCAGCTGAGCAGACACAAGCACAGTGTCAGCTGTAAATTGAATAGCAAAGTCCTGGCTGTGTCCACAACATTGAAGGTGTGCTTGGGGCAGAAGGCCTTATTTTCCAGCCTGAATAATGGAAATTAGCTTTTGATTTGACTGTTCTCAGATGATACTTTTCATCTCTTGACAAAGTGATGGAAGTCACATGGAAACCCCTGTAGGAAAAGAGGTGGCACTTTCCCTGGAGTGTCTGAACCTGCTCCAGGGGTGGGGTTGATTTGCCAGCTCTGGTAGGTAGAGCAAAGCAGCAATTCCAGCCAGGCATTTGGAAGCCTGCAGCTAAAGGAGAAACTTCTGAGATAAACCAGGAGCTGATGAGGCACAGCCTTGAGATGCCTGTTATAAAATAGACCTTGGGTTCTCAAAGCAGTATATAAGTTCTTGTTTGAAGTCACACAGTTTCATTACTTCTAAGGTCTGAGGTTAAGATCTAAACCGTGCCTGCTTGAAGTGCTCGTTTAAAATTTCTTGGCTTATTTTAAGAGAGAAGAGGTTTAACCCTGGCATGCAGTCTTAATTCCTGGCTGGGTGGTAGTAATCTGCCATCTGAGTCTGATGAAAAAACTGATATAGTATATACATAGAATCACAGAATCATTTAGGTTGGAAAAGCTCTCCAAGGTCATTGAGTTTAACCTTTAGATCATTGAGTCCAACTTTTAAATATATGCATATCACATCATATCATTCAATCATTTTTCAGTAAATGTTCCAGTGTTCTATGGTTTTGTTGGGGTTTTTTTTTTTTTCCAAAATAAACCAAAACCCATTAGAAAGTAAAATCTACCTGTTCCTACCCTGCTGGGAACATACACAATGGGACTTGGGATTGTGGCCTCATCTCACTATCAACATGAAGTGGGAGGAGAGTTGCAAATGTGTAAGAAATCATTCCTAAAGCTGCCAGATGTATCTTGTCCAGAAGTGTCACATAACTCAGGATTGCATAATCACTGGTATGATTAAAGAGACCAGTGTCTTCCTTTTAATTTAGCTGTATTTTTCTTCTTCTGACAGCTGTGCACAATTGTTGCTTGCTTGCTTAAACTCCAAGCAAATGCTGGTGTTTCTGATGTTTATTTTTCTTTATGTTTCCCAACAATTCAAATGGATTTTTTTTAATATGAACATTTTTAATATAAAGCTAAACAGCTTTTGCAAAGTTGTTTTTAGTTTCATAAAAACAAATATTTTAAAGAGGAGCTGAAAAATGGTTCGTTTCCTTGGCCATCAAGTTTTCGTTGCCCTTCTCTCCTAGTTCCAGAAGACTGTTAGGTGAACTGAGTGTTGTCCTTCTCTAGCACTTTATCAAGGCCTCTAATAATATTGTCAGTCATAAACTCTCTTCCAGATTTTCCTAGTTAGTAATTCCAAGCTCCTTGGCAGATAGAAGAAGGTTGAATACACCCAATAGCCTTCTTTCCATAGCTCTTCATTTTTTATTAAGACAAATGTAAAATTATGGTATTTTTCTCGAGAAGGTTAATAATTTAAATCTTGAAGTTCTTACTGATTTCCAGACTTTTACTTGAACAGGATTTTGGGACTTGGCAGGTGGTTTATGCCTTAAGAGAAGCAGGTCAGACCCCAAATCAGGTCTCAGTAGTTGAGTACCAAGTAGCTGTTCTAACAGTGAGGGATCCAGGCCACGAGATGGGAATGAGAATGTATAAAATATATATTTATAGACAAGATGAGAACTGTTGAAATGCAAGGTTTAACAACACATTTATCTGCATATTTTAAACCCTTGTGAGCTCTGCCTTTCTGCAAAAGATGACAGGCAGTGATCAGGTCCTGGGGGTGTAGTAAGAGCCTTGAGATGAGGGAAGCTTCTGGTATTTAGCTAATGAACCTTCCCAAGACAAGCTGCAGTGAACACATGCACACAAATCCATGCTACAAATTGCACAGCAGACTGCCTTGTAGTGAAAAATGTGTTCTTGCAGAATGAAAAACTTGAAAGCATTTTTGAAGTTCTTTGGTTTTCAGATGCAAGCCTAAGTGACAAAGAAACTTGTTTTCTGATATATTTCTTCAGCGAACTGATTTTTACTATATTCCTGGTTTCAGGTATTTTACCAGTCTTGTTTGGTCTGTACATTAGATTAACAAGAACAGCTGTGATTCATCATAGCAATTTACAGTATCCTGTCTTCGTGGTACAGTAGCATGAATCAGATTTTAGAACATGCATTGCTGTTCTGCAATTTGTGCTGACTGATGACTAGGTGCTGAGAAAATATGAATAGCTAGGATGTAAATGTTCTAGAGACAATTCTCTATTAGATGTTTACATGCAACTTTTGTATACATGTGTTTACTTTTGTTACTTGGCTGCCTGCATCTTGTGAAAGTCTCCATGGTGCCAAGTGGTAGCAGGCTGTCAGAAAACTCAATTAAATCTCTCTTTCAAGATGGGATTATAATATCTTAGTTCTGATGATCTTCCAAGATCCAATAAAAATCTGGAGCTCTCTTTGTGATTAATGGAAAGGTCTTTGGTATCCAGCTCTTTGTGAAGCTGGGATCTCAACACTATGCTTTCCTTATCTTGCTTTTTCTATTTCTGTATAAAGTTCCCCCCTTTAAAAGTACTCTAATGTTTGGTCACCCCACATAAATCTTTGGAGTTCAAATGGGATATAACTTTCTTTACATGTTAATTCACCGTATGTTTGCTTTCTTAAGCCAATGTGATCTGAGAAGTACCAAAACAAGTGAGAGTATAAATCAGCATAGACCAAAGTTTTTTGTTAGGTATGGGGAAATAATCAGAAGTGTAGAATAAATCTTGGTGGCTGTCAGCTATGAAGTTAGATTCTCAGACTGTCATAATAAATTAGGAAACTAGGAGCTGTGTGACAACAGCATCAATCTCAGTCTCTTGTTTCTGCAAGTAGTCTTGTTGTTTGAGCCTTTTTCTTTTTTTTTTCAAATACTTGCTCCCTGGAGGAGGTAATCAATCACAGCAAAGATTTCTCTACATAGAACACTCAGAAAAATAAAGAATAAGCAGCTTGGAGTGTGAAGCTAATATGTGTAAGTTAAATTCCATATGGATGCTCTTAGTTAGTCTGATATTGCTGTAGTGTCTTGGTTCGTCAAGCTCAGCAATAATGCATCCTTACTGCTTTAGCTGACTTGTGATAGTTTTGTGACTTTTGTTATTTCATCTTAACTTTCTCATAATAGCAAATATCTGAGCCAGTGTGGCCTATATTGATATGTACCTTAAAGGAAAAACTATAAAATTCTATGTATTTATCAAAGCTTTGGGAGCTGCATCATGTTTAGCGCTTACTTAAACCAAGGCAGAATGCGTGTTCAACTGAGGGTGCAGGATTCCAGCCTATAATGGGTGTGTCAGGTGTATTCAAGCCCTCCTTAATGGAATGGTGCCTTTTTCAGTCCTAGAAATTACATAGATCCATTTGAAACACTGAATTCAGATGGATTACAAAAAGACATCAGACAAAGAAGTCATCTGATCCCTGATTTCAAAGAGAGTCACTGTCGAGCTATGCTTAGAATGCAGTCAGTTCTTGGCAGTGTTGATTTATGATAAACAATATGATTTATACAGTCAAGAAACAGCCATCACGAAGAATATCGGCTACATAGTTGCTGACTGTATTAGAAAATGAGACCTAACTCTTTTCCAGTAGGAATGAGTTCTAGATGAAAGGTTGGTAGTGAATTTGTTAAGTAGATTTTAGAGTCTCGTATTTCCATAGTGCCCTGCCTTTGCTGTCTAATACTCTCCATGAATTTCTGCATCTTTACATTATTCTTTTTACTTCGGTGTGCAAACTTGAAAGTATGGATCAAACTACAAGACCAAGGTAGAGGCTTGTTTTTACTGCTTTCATTAACTTCAGTCCAGTTCCTTTTCAGGCATCTCAAAATATTCCCTGTTCCGTACTGGAGTTGGATCAGAGCATAACACGTAGTTTTGCATAAAAGAGGAGCAGGAAGGAACATGGCATAGTTGATGGCATCATGTTATAATATTACTGTTTTCATGACTGTAGCTAGCATCAAAGTAATAATAATTATTACTCATTAAGAAGTCACTGGACATACTTACAAGAATGATTGTTTAGAGAATTTCCAATGTTTGGAATTCAAGCAAAATTTATGATTAAGAAGTCTTATGAGATATGGAAAAAAAATATTAGAAACAATTCACTCAAGTCTTCAAAAAGGGCAGGAAGGAAGACTCAGAAAACGACAGGGTCAGGGTCAGGAAAATACAGTCAGCCTCACCATCCCTGGAAAGATGGAGCATCTCATCCTGGATGTTATCTCCGAGCATGTGGAGGAAAAGAATCATAAAATCACAGAATGGTTTGGGTTGGAAGGGACATTAAAGATATGTTGTTCCACCCCCTGCCATGGGCAGGGACACCTTCTACTATCCCAGGTTGCTCCAAGCCCCGTCCAACCTGGCCTTGGACACTTCCAGGGTTGGGGCAGCCACAGCTTCTCTGGGCAACCTGTGCCAGGGCCTCCCCACCCTCACAGGGAAGAGTTCCTTCCTTCCTAATTTCAAATCTAAATCTAGCCTCCTTTACCGTAAAGCCATTTTCCCTTGCCCTATCACTGCACGTACTTGTAAAAATCCTCTGGCTTGTAAAAACTCGCTTTCTTGTAGGCTCACTTCAGCTACTGAAAGGGCACAGTGAGTTCTTCCTGGACCGTTCTCTCTCTTCTCCAGGCTGAACAATCCCAGTTCCCTCAGCCTTTCCTCCCAGCAGAGCTGCTCCATCCCTCTGATGCCCTTGGTGTCCCTGCTCTGGCCTGGCTCCAGCAGCTCCCTGTCCTTGCTGTGCTGGGCCCAGGGCTGGATGCAGCCCTGCAGGGGGGTCTCAGCAGAGCGGGGCAGAGGGGCAGAATCCCCCCCTCCCCTGCTGCCCTGGGGCTCTGGGTGCAGCCCAGCACAGGGGGGCTCTGGGTCCCAGCGCACACGGCCGGGGCAGGGCCAGCTCTCACCCACAGCACCCCCAGTCCTTCTGCCAGGGCTGCTCCCTCTGCTCATCCCCAGTGTGGATCCATCCCACGCAGGGATGTGCCCAACACAGGGGCAGCACCAGCTGGTCTGGTTAAACCTCATGAGATTCCCGTGGGCCATTGCTCGAGCTTGTCCAGGTCCCTCTGGATTGTCACTGCACCTTCAGCTTGGTGTCTTCTGCAAAGCTGCTGAGGGTGCCCTCGATCCCTTTGTTTATGTCATGGATTCACCAAGGGGAAATCACACTTGACCAGTTGGATAGTCCTTTGTGATGGAATGATGGGCTGGGGATGAGGGAGAGCAGTGGATGTTCTCTGCCTTGACTTCATAAAGGCTTTTGACACTGTCCCCCACAGGATCCTGGTGGATGATCTCAGGGAGGGCAGGTTGGCTGAGCAGGCAGTGAGGTGCATTGAGAACTGAGTGAACAGCAGAGCAGCAGTGCAGGGTCTGGCTGGAGGCCTGTAGCCAGTGGTGTCCCCAGGGATCACTACTGACCCCAGTTTTGCTCCTTTTATTCATCAGGCCCTGAGTGAAGGAGAGAGCACGTTTGCTGATGATCTAAAAGAGTAAGGAGTGTCCTGGCGCACCAGAAGGTGCTGCCATTTTGTGAGACCCAGACAGGCTGGGGAGCTGGGCAGAGAGGAACCCAACAAAGTTCAAGAAAGGCAAGGGCAGGGTCCTCCTGCATCTAGGCAGGAACAACGCCAGGTACCAGGACAGGCTGGGGTCACCTGCTGGAGAGCAGCTCTGAGGAGAAGGACCTGGGGATCCTGGTGGACAGCAAGCTGTCCCCGAGCCAGCAGTGCCCTCAGGGCAAGGAGACTAATGGGAACCTGGGGAGCATCAGAAAGTGTTGCCAGCAGGTCAGGGAGTGATCCTGCCCCTCTGCTCAGCCTGGGGAGGCACATCTGGAGAGCTGTGTACAGCTCTGGGCTCCTCAGGAGATACATGCAGCTCCTGGAGTGTGGCCAGCAAAGGACTGTATAGATGATGAGGGGACTGGAGTATCTCTCCTGTGAGGAGCCAAATGGAATCTGTGGTTCTGTGAAAGTCTGAGGGAGCAAGGCTTGGTCAGCCTGGGGAAGACATGACTGAGAGGGGATTTTATAAATGTGTACAAATATCTTCAGGGACAAAGGGCACTGAAAAACTGAAATGCAGCAAGTCTCCTTCTAAATATAAGGAAAAGCTTCTTTACTGTGTGAGTGACAGAGCCCTGGAACTGGCTTCCCAGAGAGGCTGTAGAGTTTCCTTCTCTGGAGAGATTCAAAACCTACCTGGACAAAATCCTGTGTAACCTGCTCCAGGTGCCGCTGCTTCAGCGGGGTATTGGGCTAGATGATCTCCAGGGGTTCCTGCCAACCCTATCTGTCCTGTGTTTCTGTAATGAAAATGTATTTTGTTAAATAAATGAGAGTCCATATTGCACCATAGGATGGAGCAAAAATGTTTGAAAAAGTTGAGAAACTATTTAATTATTTGTGTTGTTTATTTTGAAGGCATAATTAAGAAACTGCTTCTGAAATTAATCAGAAACTCCATAAAAATTACGAGTATGACAGCAACGAAAGGGTTCTGGACCCTTTAGGGGGACTGGATTTGCAGTGGTGACCAATCATGGAGGGCTTGTTAGATAAGATGCTAAACCCTCTGGTCCTAGTGCATCAAACTTCTATGTGCACAACAGGTATGAGTCATGATACTTGCTGCCTGTACAACTGCAGTGCTTTCTTAAATAGGCCTGAGAGTGGCTATATGTCACAAAGTTCTATTCAGTACTTACAAAAAGCTCTGAAACTCCCTGTATGAACATGTTAGGGAAGTCTAAGAGACTTGGTTTTAGTCACTTTGAAAATAACTTGAAGAACTCCTCCAAATCATAAAACATGAGTGGACCACAGGCTCAGGCTGCTAATGACTGCAATGAAAGAATGTTAGTACTCATTCTTGTGCTCTGAAATGACATGAATACCCCAGGCAAGGACTGAATTTGTTGTGAGTACATTCCAGCAAGTGTCCACTTCATCATTTCACACAGGATATGTGTTTGAGCAGGACCTCAGGGCTTTTAAGTCGTAGAATTTGTCAGTAGATGGTCAGTCCATTTGCCTTGACATGTAAATAGTTTTCCCTCTGGTTTAAGGTTCTGTACATACAACCAATATTGTTCTGATATACAACCAATATTGTATATCTCAGAGTAAAAGGTAAGAAGGCTTTCAGTGACATAAGTTGCCCATAGAAAGCTCTGTGTCATTCCTGTAATTTACAGATTAATTTACATGTAAGAATCTGTTGGATTGGGTGCAGCAGAGGGCTGTGGAGATGATCAGGGAGCTAGAACATCTCTCGTATGAGGAGAGGCTGAGGGAGAAGGGCCTATTTAGCCTGGAGAAGAGACAACCAAGAGAGGATCTTACCTATGTCTTACCATGGAGGGTGTCCTGACAAGAGGTGGGAGCCAGGTTCTTCTCAGTGGTGCCAAACAGCAGGATGAGAGGCAACAGGCAGAAACTGGAACACAGGAAGTGTTCCATCAGGAATATGAGGAGAAACTTCTTTACTGTGCAGGCAACTGAGCACTGGAAGTTCAGAGAGGGTGTGGAGTCTCCTTCCACGGAAGACCCTCAAAAGCCATGTGGACACAATCCTGAGTAATATGCTCTAGGACAACCCTGCCTGAGCAGAGAGGTTGGGTGATCTCCAGTGTACTCTTAAGTAAGGATTCTTAGGGTTTTTTCTTTAAAAATTGCACACTGTTATATAGCTGTTAGAGAAATCCATTTATGTGTTCCCATAAGCGCTGGCAAAAAGAATATTTGGGTCTGGTGAATTTTACAGGGAGGGTGGAGTTAAGGTGTTTGTTTGTTTGTTTTATTTTGGATTCTTTCTTTGTGTTGATTTTACACTACCAAGCTCCAAACTTATTAAATTTGAGCCTTCTCTACATAAATATGATGTTCCTGAAGTTAGGTTTTTTGACTGCTATTGTTTTTCATTGGTAATTCCCAGCTCAGGGCAATGCTAGTCTCTCTTTATAAGGGGTGAATGTGACTGGTGTGTCCATCTGTTGAGTTGCTTAGCACTAACACAACTTACTGCAGCTTACATGTTCTAATGGGTGGCTGCTGCTTAGCTGGTGCACAGGTGTCCAACTGTTTTCTTAAACCCAGGTAGTCAGAAAGACCCCAGAGAACCAGTGCAGTGTTGTACTGTGTGATACAGCACAACTGGGTTGAGTGGTAAGCTAGTGTTACCATTCCATATAAAAAAAATTACTATTTGCTGTAAGATCTTAAATATGTTTCAGGTATTTCTGTCCAGAGAAATCAGAGAAAATATTTGTTCTAAATACTGGGGTTTGTGTTGCTCATGTTTAGGAGAGTGGAAGTGCTGAACTCATTTCCCAGGTGGCAAAAATACCCATTTGCCCAAACATTTTGTGCCAAAGGAAGAATTCATTCTCTGAAACTATTCAGAAACTGAGGCTGTGTTTATAAAACACTTTTCACCAATGGAGATACTTTCAGAAAAGTGTAATTGTTTTGGTATAGCCTACAGGAAGGATTTCAGCACTTACAAAACATTTTCAGAACTTTTCTGTTCGCCAAAATTTTAATGCGTAGATGTGTGGCTGACTAAGCCTATTTACCTGAATAAGCCAATATTTTTCTACTCCTGCTGTGGTTCTCATTTCACTGTATTGAAAGTTGTGCTTGAGACTCTCCCATTTCTTCCACTTCTCATGGATCTCAAGTATTATCCATACAGAGTGTGAGAATGACTTTGTAGCCTAACGGATGCTGCAGTGCTTGGATTAAAATCACTCTTCTGAATCTAGAGAGGTCCCTAACCGTGTTACTGAGAGATAACAATGAAAATCTTAAATCTAGCCATTTTTTAGTCTTTTATTACCAGAGCTCAGGAAGGAAGTTTTTCATGCGGTATAGAGCTGGAAAATGTTACCAACTCGGGACAGAGATACTGTCTCATTTTTCATGTCAAGTTTCATGGTTTGTTTAAACCACAAAAAAAATTTTTTTCATTATTTAAACAATAATAACAATGCAACAAGAACAACAACAAGCATATTTAAGTTAACCCAAACCAGATTTTTTCTAATCTTGGCAGGGTCTATAAGTAAATGTAAAAGGAAGCAGGTATAAGCAGTAATTATCCTGGAAGAAGGATAGCTCAGTTCAGCCTGCAGCAGTTAATGATGCTGAGTAAAAAGACAAAGTAAGGGGCATTATGATAATAGACTTAATAATTTACTTATCTCAAATTTTTCCTTCAATTGATTGGACTGCTGCTTGTTTATATCTGTAATTAGCTTCCCTGCACTAATTTATGGTGTAATGTTAATCCAGCATTTGCCACTTGGAGTGCCTACATATTACTAGAAGTCAATGGGAACTGTAGACTTTTACTAATGGGGCTGTGGATGTCTGTGCCTCACAGACAGAGCTTCATGCCAAGCTGCAGGCTGCAGGCATTCCCTAGACAGCGGCACAGATGAAAAGAAGTGTGATCAAATTCACACAAAAATTGTCTTAAAACCTGAATCAAAAGAGTGGATAACATGAACAAATAATTGAGCAGAAAAATAGTTGTGTTTAGGTGCTGTTGTCAGGAGGCCACCTGTGAAAGGATAGAAGCTACAACTATGAAGTCACATTCAGGGGCTTGGATGTTTATTTTGGAAATGCTAAAAGCTGTGAAAAGGGTTTTGGTGTCTTAAGAGGACAGAGAGTGGTGCCCAGTTGTTCAAGAAAGGAATAAATTAGTGACAGCCAGAGAGTTGAACTTGTTGCAACATCCACGCAATATCTGTGGGGCTGTTTTCTTCAGCTCAGCAAATGGGCAGCAATCACATGCAGCAGGGTTAAACTGTGAGTTACATGCATGTTTCCTAGGCTGTACAGAGCAAAGAAGTCTCTTGCACCTGCATTTACGCCGTGTTTGCGTACTGTGAAATTTAAGACATTCCACTGTGTGTCACAAAATAGCTACAGAAAAGATTTGAAGCATCCTTTTCAAGTTGTGCTGGCAAACAAGAAGCCCAATCAGTGGGTGCTGAGTGGGAGTGGATAGGTGATTGTAGCCCATTAAAAGACTGAATTCTGCAGGACAGATCACAGCCATCACTTTAAGTGCTCTAACCTTGTACATAAGAAAAGAGTGATTCTAGGAATCAATTAATTAATCAGTTATTTTAGAATGATTGTAGTAGTCATCACCCAAGAACATTCTTGTGATTTTTATTTTATGTTTTGACAATAAAATGTGCTTTATTTCTAGGAGAAAGGTAGTTTTTCACACTTTTTGGTGATTTGGGGGGTCTTTTCTATGTCTAGTTCAGTAAACATTGGCTACTGTACGATCCGTCTTCTGCAAGTGCATTTTTTCTCACAAAGGGCTCTAGTGAATATTTTTGCAACTATGGGAGTGAATGAAGCATTGAATTCAAGGCTGTGGTGCTCTTTCTCCTTTCCTTCACCAGATTTTTCAGTTTCTGAAAGGAGGGGACAAAAAGTAGAATATAGCCTCATGTGCAAATAACAGAAGATTTAGGCTCAGCTTTTAAATTTTTGGTGAAGTCTGATTTCAGATCTGCTGGAGATACAAATGCTGTGTACATAGGTAGCAATGTCTCTTGCCTCTAATATTTCTCCCTGCATGCTCACATAAAGTCAGTGTAAGGAAGATGGTTTGGCAGCTCTTTCAGTTAGCAGTGATTCTTGTTTCCATGGCCCTCTCAGCTACTGCAAGGGATCACCCTCCCTACCTTCACAGCGTGTCACTGCTTGTAGGAGCGTTCCAGCAGGATCACCTGCCTGCAGCCTCTGATCTGATA
>VYZR01054426.1:1754-15094 GCA_013400675.1 Oxylabes madagascariensis | reverse complement strand
CAGGCCTCATGGCTGCAACAAGGTCCAACCAAAAATTCAGGTCAAAATGCTGTAAAATGGTGATGGGACAGGTTCTGAGGCCAAGCCACAAAGTCAGGGAAAAGGATCAGATCCAGTGCCCACCAGGCAGGTCCACAGTGACAAAAGTAAGGCTATAAAGCTGATCCATAGGTTTAGATCCTATTTAGTTCAACAGGCTTCATAACCAGACAGAAGCAGGGCCATGACTGGACAGGAGACCTGCAATCCTCCAGTATAGATCAAGCAAGCAATGAATGCCCAGGGCTGAGCTTAGATAGAGGTCCTGGACCCATGGGTGTGAGCTCCAGATGAGGGGTCTCTGGGTCATTAGGGCCATTAGTGAGCTCAGGGCTCTGATAAAACCAGGAACTTCATTTTATATTGTGTGTAGATAATGAACTGAGGAACATAACCAGGCTGAAAACTGTAGGTATCTTGGGAAATTCCATGATCAGGGTTGATGGTAATAACTTTCTTTGCTTTCCTTATGCTTTTGCATCTGTGCTCCAGTCCTTGATTACTGGATCACAAACTGACTTTTTTTCCACAGATTTTCTGCATCATTTAACACCCAGTTCTGACTGAATGACCTGTTACCTCCTCATAAGTTTTGGTCCACTGTTCTGACACTATTCAAACGCTGTCCTGAGGAGAGAATTATTCTTTTATCTGTGGTATTTCAGTCGTTTTCATTGCTTGTCTTGGGTTTGTAACAAAAAAAAAAAAGTGTATTCTATTCCATCTGTTAGGGAGATGTTTTTCTTTATTTCTTGTAACTCCAGGGAGGAGGGGACAGACGCCTGCTGATAATAGGCCAGCTGTTAAAATTTGGTGGGGCATTGTTTCTTACCTCTTTCACCACTTGTNTTTGTACTACTACATTTGTAATTTTTTTTTAATATTTCTAGTAAAGAACTGCTTTTCCTATTCCCAAATCTTTGCCTGAAAGCCGGTAATTGCAAAATCATAATAATTTGGAGGGAAGGGGGTTTATGTTCTCCATTCCAAGGGAAACTCTAGCTTTCCCTGGCAGACAACTGTCTTTTGAAACCAAGACATTGCTGAAGCTTCATAAATAATAAACAGTGCACATTCAAAACATCCTTTCCAGCTAAGGGGAGATTATCAGACCCATCATATAGATGCAAATTTGAGCTAGTAAGGGATTACATTCTAAAGTACTGTATTTCAGTCTCTTCAGTGAGATACCTGAGATTTTGGAGTTTTTTCTGTCTGTGTAGCACTATTCAGAATTTTAATTTTATGTAATCATAGAGAAGCTTCAACTTTTATGTAATCATAGAGAAATTTCAATGACTTCAGAGGCAACAATGACTACCTGGCACTTATATTAGTAGAGATAAGGGTTGTTAGGTCACAGAGTCTGACTTCCTCTATTTTACAGACCTAAATATAATTTAATTAAGTTATTCCTATAATTAGTCAAATACTTCAGGATTATCCAAGGAAAAAAGCAAGTAGCTAGGAAGGCAGTTAGTCTCAATTTGAAGACCTGAAGAGATAAAGAGCTGATGATTTGCTTAGGTTGATTTTGGAGAAATGGTTAATTACTTTCACTGTTAAAGCTTTGCCAAATTCGTCATATGAATCTGCCTAGCTTCATCTCATAGATACAGGTGCTTACTTTACTTTTGTCCAGTGGATATAGATTCTTTTTACATCTGGTATTTATTCCTCAGGAACATATTTGTAACCTGTTTTCTAGCCGTATTTTAAAAAGTTGGGTAGGTAGCTCACTAATAGACATCTTCTTCAGCTCTTAAATAATGTCAGTTCTTTCTTTCCACAATAATTTTTAATACTTTCTTCTCTTTTTTGTATGTAAACATGAGTCCAAGATGTCACTCTCTGGAGTTCATTAGAGCAGGATTGAAAAAAATTCAAGTTAGTTTACAGTGTCCAAAACTAAGAAAGCCAAAAATTGAGAGAAAGAACATTAATTCCTACAGAGAACTGTGATGGAAAGGATTTTCTCTGAATTTCATTTGGACTTTTTTTGATTTGGACTCTTTTTTTTGCACACTTAGGGACAGAATTCAATTCCCTAAGATGTCTTTCAGCTGCTTAAATCATCATAGTGCCCTTTCTTATTCTGCTACTCCCTGACACATAATTTATGCATTTTCTGACTTCTGGAAGAAATGAAGCAGGGGTCCTGCAAACAACCTCTTTCTTAAGTCCGGATTTGTCCTCGGAACACGTCTATCTGGTGGACTCTTCTGAAGGTGACCTGTGGAAAAAATAGCTCACAGTCAGGTAATTAAATGCTGATTCATAAAGCTTATGTACAAGAAAGGAAAATGAAGTTTGTGTTTCCTAAAGTTTGGGTACTTAACTTTTTGACCTTAATAGTTCCTTTCACATACTATATGGGCATGGCAATCCCACGGCTTACCACAAATCACACTGGAAAAAAAAATTCCCTCTAGCAGCTGTATTTTGGTACATGCATGACTCACCAAAGTTGGCACTTTGACCTGCACTTCATGAAGAGCAGGCATGTGTTTGCATTCATCACCTGTGGCCATAAGGACATCTTTGCAAATATTTTCTGCTAGGAGAGAACTGGTAACAATCAGGACATTTAAAATCCAATCTGGACTCTGAAGGGAAAAGGTCACATTGGAAACAGGCTTTCCTTCCTTGTTCCCCCAAGTTCATCTGTATCTACATTCTGGGTTTGTCCAATCCTGGGTCCTTAAACAAGCCCCATTCTCCTCATGTAGTTGGTTTTAATATGTATGCTATTCTTTCCTGTCATAAACATGGTGCCTACTAAGTCCCAATATTTGTCACTGGTGCCACTGGCCTTGCCTGACCCATCCAGTGCCTTTATCCCTGGCTCTCCAGGGCCTTATCCCTGCTCTCTCCCCTTTCTAACTTTGCCTACCCACTTGTTTCTTCACTCAGACTCCCTTCCCAGATATCTGTTCATTCACAGTGCACCTCTTTCAGACTCTCTCTCCAACCCATCCCAGTCTTCTGTTTGCCCCTTGATCCCTGTGAGATACCTGCCTTCCATAAGATCCTTGTCAACACCTTGCTCTTCTTTGGTACATAGTTCCTTGCCCAGCAGCTCCTTGCCTTCCTCATCACTGCACATTAGATCACATCTCTGCTGTCTTTCCTCATAGACTCTTTGTCCCACTGGTCCCCATATACTCTGCTCTTGTTGACGCGGTGCCTGTGGTGAAAACCACCCAGCCTGGGCTAGCTTGCTCTCTGGCACAGTGCACAGGNCCTTCCTTGTTCCCCCAAGTTCATCTGTATCTACATTCTGGGTTTGTCCAATCCTGGGTCCTTAAACAAGCCCCATTCTCCTCATGTAGTTGGTTTTAATATGTATGCTATTCTTTCCTGTCATAAACATGGTGCCTACTAAGTCCCAATATTTGTCACTGGTGCCACTGGCCTTGCCTGACCCATCCAGTGCCTTTATCCCTGGCTCTCCAGGGCCTTATCCCTGCTCTCTCCCCTTTCTAACTTTGCCTACCCACTTGTTTCTTCACTCAGACTCCCTTCCCAGATATCTGTTCATTCACAGTGCACCTCTTTCAGACTCTCTCTCCAACCCATCCCAGTCTTCTGTTTGCCCCTTGATCCCTGTGAGATACCTGCCTTCCATAAGATCCTTGTCAACACCTTGCTCTTCTTTGGTACATAGTTCCTTGCCCAGCAGCTCCTTGCCTTCCTCATCACTGCACATTAGATCACATCTCTGCTGTCTTTCCTCATAGACTCTTTGTCCCACTGGTCCCCATATACTCTGCTCTTGTTGACGCGGTGCCTGTGGTGAAAACCACCCAGCCTGGGCTAGCTTGCTCTCTGGCACAGTGCACAGGGGACACCACCCAGGAGCACAGCATCCAGGAGCACAGCACCCAGGTGCACAGCATCCAGGCAGCGTCTCTGTGGAGCACAGCCCTACAGAGGCTAGTCGGACGCATCGAGGTAGAAGCAAAGAATGAGGGGAGGTCCAAGGTCTTTTGCCTCCAGGAGGGTTTATTCCAGAAGGGGGACAAGGCACAATGGACAAACAACACAGGGGAACATGGGCTGACAAAGGGAGGAGGGTATAGGGGAGGGGACAAAGTGTTGGCCAATGGGGAAGAAAGGGAGGAGGATCAAGGGAATACATGACAGAGTGAACACCCAGTAACAAAACAAAAGGGGAGGGTACAACTCAAAGGATCCAATGGGGTATCAAGTAACTCAGAAACTTCTAAGGCAAGGCATAACCATAGATTGACAGGGACGGAGAGAGTGTGTGACAACAGATTGACAAGGCGAGCAACCATGGAGCGAACCACCAACGGACCAAACCATTTTGTCAAAAACAAACCTCAACATCTTGTCTCTCATCCTTGCTCTATCTATGCATCTATGCATCTATCCCATCCCGGCCAGACTTCACTTCCCGTTTCCTCCGTCATAGCAGTCTTCAATCCCAGTGTCATCAGCTGACTTTCCACTGCTCCTTGGACAAATGCACTCCTTCCCAGAGGTGATTCTTGTTTTTCCTGTGTTTAAACAATGGCATTCCTGGTGGCCCTGATGTTAGCCCAGCACAGGGAGTATGGCATGCACAAAGGGACAGAGATGCACAAATGTCACCATGCAGTAGCCCATCCCATCAGCTCCTTTTGACCACAAACTGGAGTCTGTCTGCATGACAGCTCTCACCATGCTGTAAATATAGGACCGTTTACCTGCCTTTTATTGAAAGGTAAATTGCTGTGAATTACCCCATTTTATGCGGAGTAAGAATGAACAGGGATAATTGCTACGTATCAGTTCACACAAAGTAATACGTTTCCCTACATTTGTTTGTTCATGTTTCCACACCCACAGACTGCCTTGCATCAGTTCTGTACCTGTAGCACCTGAGACTTGCAATTGCAGCGGAAGATCTCAGTGAGCCTCTACTTCAGAAACCTGCTTAGCACAAGGGAGATGTTTTGATACACTTGGGGTAGATCTTTGGCAGGACTGTGTTTAGCAGGTGCTAACTGCAGGCACCGAAAGTTTGAAACTTGACCAAAATTGGCTAAATTTTTATAATTATTAAAAATTTCAGGGACTGCTACCCTTTGTTGGCTCTTTTCATAGCTGAAGTTGTCAGATTCACAAAGAAGCAGTCACAGATATTCTCCGCTCTTCACCAACTCTTCTTTTGCTTGTGTGTCTGAGTTTATGTCAATTCAGCCTTCTGGTTTCCTTAAAATAGGCCATATATTCTTTTAAGGGAAGCACTCAGGGTGGAATATTCCATCCTGAATGGTCACCAGAAGGAAAAATTTTTCAAAAGGTAAACCAGTATTTTATAGTAAGTTATGATCAGCCACAGAGACATCAGGTGATGGCATGTCTGCATCGAACCTGCTTGTAGAGGACAATGTTAAACATACATACCATCCACAGCGTGTATATTGACACAGTGCAGTCTGATGGAAACAAAGAACAAACTATATTTGCATCTATGCAATCTTCAACAGAAATATATGTGATGATGATGCTAATAATGATGCTAATAATAATAATATGCTGACCACATCTATGCAAGCCCAATACTGTTTTCAAGCAAGAGAGATTATTATGTATTAGTCTAGCATAAAGCTGGGCTGAGTGATAAGAAACATATGTTTCTTGGTACTTGTGCTTGCACAATGGTATAAAAAGAGTCCTGACATTCTATAGGTCTCTGGACAATTCTACTATTGATGTGTTGTGAGTCACTGCAAACAGACCATCCTATGTTTCTGAATCACTTCCTGCTCAAGGGGTTCCTCCACTTCTTCCAGAGATTGTGTGCTGGGGAGGAATTCAGTGGGCTAAAGTCCTGGGGACCCATTCGAAATGCTTTCCCTTTCTCTTCTCTTCTCTTCTGTGCAGCTGAATGACTTAGACAGAGGATGACACCTTGAACCAATGTCACTATTCCCTTATTGGGATGGGAGAACCTTATGAGGGGTCCAGAAGGAAATTTAATTCTATATTTTATTTTAAGGACATCCCTTCTGTTTTGCTTTATTTTCATGGTTGGCATTTTATGGTTTATGGGAATTTTTTGGGAGGAATGGGTTTAGAAGTTAGGAAATGGTACTGTGATAAAACAAAGGTTGTTTCAGCTGTTTCCAATACAGTTGCAATGCTTTGTCCCTCTGTCCCAAAAGTATTTAGGCCCAGACCATAGAAATGGTCCTTAGATATCTAAGTACCTCAGAGGTCTAATTAATTTTCCAATTGTTGATAGTTGTAACTAGCTTCATTTAGATTCCCAGAACATTCATAGATGCTTCTCTTAGATCTGTGCTGTTGATTTGTCATTTTTCTGATAACACAAGAGGCTGTAAGCATGGCAGAAGATAGCAGATATACCATCACAGAATTAAAAGTTTTGTGTCATTTTTAATGTCCCAAAAGTCATGCTTTGCATAAAAAATATTGTCGATTGACTGTTTTAATGCATTTTCATAAAGAAAAACATCTGCATTTAAGGGAAATGTATTCTTCTCCTAGTGTTTAAAATGCTCCTGCTTTCATTTGACATTTCCACTAAAAATTACGATCTCAATGACATTTTTTCACAGAGAGATAAGCCATTGTGAATTGCTGAAACCTTGCATTTCAAGTGCTTTTTAGTTTGCTTTTTCCAAGTTATACTGGACTGATATGTGATCTTTGTGCAAATCGGTATTGTGATGAAAGTACAATCAGTTTCTAAGTAATTTCAAAATTATTTTGACTTGAAGAAATGTTTATCCTGAGTGCCAGCTAATGCAGTACTCACACTAAATGACAACAAACAGTAGTACTGAATGAGCTGTGCCTGTTGTTCAGAAATTATTTAGAGCTGTCGTATCTGAAGAAGGTGCATTTCATTGGGGCCTGATTTCAGTCCATCAGTGCATAACACAGGCCTGTCATCAAGGCAGTTGCTGCTTTCAAATTACAGTTCTCCCTACACACCTTCACCAAAAAAAACGTAGAATGCCGGATACATTTTTTAATAGACAGTCTGCTTTGCTTTCTTGAAGGAGTGGATGGTTCCAGGACCTCAGTTCTTAAAAGTTTGTTCTATCTTATCTGTTTCTTTGTAGATGTGCCAGTCTGTAGTTTGATCACTTTCTAGCACTTTAGGCTTTCTTACCTCTTCAGATTTTTGCTGAAGGACATCTGTGTAGCTGACAAACCACTCATATTCTGCAAAATCCTATAGTTTAGCAATGCTAAATGCAGGTCACAGTTAACTTCCTTACATCCTTACCCTTTTCCACTGGGTAGTTTCTCATTTTGGTAATAGTTCCTACCAACCTGTTGTACTGAGTGTAAGTTTGGACCAGTAATAAAATGTCTTATAATGTCTCATCACAGACTCAGATCTGCTAAAACTGCAGTGCTGTGTTGGCAACTATCTATGCCATGTGAGTAGACCTAGCAAAAATGGATATGACCACCTTTATGGCTATCTAGTAAGGCTGCCTCTGAAATAAATACCTCATTTCTCCAACATAAAGGAATTAATGCCAGACTGCATCAGCTGACCAACTGTTCCCATGCCATGGAAATTTTCACTTGACTGGCCTGTGATTTCAGTAATTGTGACAAGCCTTAACAGGTTCCCTTTCCCTTGGAAATATCCTCAAATTATTTTTCAATTGTTTTTTTCTTCTGCCTGTTTGGTGAGTTACCTCTTTAATGAAATTATGGGAGTGGCATGTTTTAATTCATGGATAATTTTTTTCTCTTGGTGTGATTATAAATTGTACTTCTCCCAATTTGCTAATTGCCCATGAGTTTAGTCATGACTCTAATAGGAATTAGCTCACCACACTAAGTCCTGAGCTTCATTTGTTTATGGTCAATTGTCTGTAGTTTTACTTTCTATGCTAACGTGCCCGTTTCTGGCAACATTTCAGCTTGCACCAGCATCATGTTCAAGACACAGGCATTTCCTTTACTTTTGAGAAGGTAATGCTTTAATCCTCTGCAGCACTGCTTATTGGTTCCATGAAGTGTTGCCTGCAAACATGGTGCTCTTGTCCTCTTTGTCCATGCTGGGCAGTGTCTTGGACAGCAATAGAAATTACAGTGGTCCTTGAAGGTTTTTCCAAACACAACAAGTCCTTGTCCTGACTTGTGATGTTTGCAGATCTGTGTGCAACTTTGTGAGGCAGCTCCATGCTCAGTATTCCATTCTGCTGCCACTCTCCTGTCTTGTAACAGCATCCTCTGCATGTGTCTTGTGAGTCTGAATTAGTTAACATCCTTTGGCTGGGAAATTTTAATTGCATTTCCCAGAAATAACTCTGGCTCATCCGGTAGATTTTGACTGCTTTTTCTCAGCCATGTTTTTCCAGCCATGTTTGCTGTTTTCCTAAAGAGTCAGCTTCTCAAGATCAAAGAGTTTGGCTTTTCAAACCCCTGACAATCCAAAACTCTGCCGCCCTTGCCCCTGGTTATCTTACTGCTTAATGACATATGGTTCATATGTTTTGTTTTTACATGGAAGCCAGTACTCTTCAAATTCCTATGTTGCAGCATCCTGGTGAGCCACAGATATCACGCTAAATTCAAAACTATTAGAAGCATCCAGTAATCCAGAAGCCTGCTATTGTCAAAAATAAAGCCACCTCTGAGCGATGTAGAAGGATACACCTGAAGAGTCACATAAGCATAATTTCCTGTAATCATTGAGCAGTGGAGGCCACGAGGACACGGAGTGTCCACACTTCCACACACTGTCACTCCAATTACCACTTCTCAGCATCTTAGAGCAAACCAGGCTCCTCCTTTTCCATGGCCCACAACGTCTGCTGGCAGACAACAAGCCCTGTTTTAATTTTCAAGTTAACCTTGATACATCCAGAGAGCATTAGCTCCAGTAAGGTGAGGGTTTCTCTTACATTCAGTGAATTTTCTTAGCTTTTTTTTTTCACCTGTGAGCACCAGGGCATTAGCCAAAATCAATTTCATTCAACCAAATCTACACATGTATCCTGTAAATGTATATATTTGACCTGATCACCTGCACTGTCTTTGTCATCTGTGGGGAGGAATACAGGTATTACTGTGGAACAGCTATTCTCAGCCTGAGGTATGTATCTCAGATAGTTTGGACAAACCAGGCTCTGAAACCTTCAACTGATCTCTACTGATATTAAACTTTGTCCAGACTGGCTGCTGCAGATATAAAAATGAGATTCATGGGTGTCTAATGTTGGGTGATCAGTAACAGATTGGAGGAGTGGGACAGAAACTTCTTTATTCAGTTTCTCTCTCTCAGCTCTTCAACTTAAGTAACACAAACCTGGGCACAAGAAAGGGATCTATCTGTAACTTTTAAATGTCTTCAAGCTTTGATCGTGGAAGAAAAATACAGTGCAACAGGGGCAGTTTCTCCTGGGAGGAATGCAGTGGCTGGAAGGATGCAGCTTCCAGGTTCCAGTTTGCCAAGTTTCTGCTTCAAAGTGCAATCATAGACATAATGCTAGGTGCATCAAATATTACTCACATTTCCCTGACTTTCCTTATAGACAAAAAAAAATTCGTGTAAAATCACCCCAGTGAAAATCAAAGCAGGGTTTGTGTCTTATTGGCAGCAATGTCACAGGAAGAGCGGGTTGCGCCTTTTCAGTTCTGTAGACAAAAGCCAGAGATCTGCCAAATTTTCTAGTTTCACTTTAACTGTGGGAAAGGAGTTGCAGGAGGGAGCCCAAGTTAGTAAAGGCTGATCTACATACAAAACATGCATTGGGCAGACTTGCAGTTGTTTGGCACCATGCTCTGGGCTGGCAAGGAGGGACATCCTCTTCCTAGCACAGCACCAGGCTCCAGCTGATCCACTGCCAGCTGCAGGGGCAGTTGCCTCAGTCCCAGTGCTCCCTGTCAGGGGTGGTGATGTGGCTGTGCTCTGGCAAGGGTGTAGCTGCAGACATGGGCTGTGCTTGCATCATGCATTTCAAGAGTGGTTACCACAAGAGCTGCTGCCTTTTGACCCTCACGGTGAATCAGTGCTGGCCAGGGCTACGTGGCACTAGGCTGGTAGGCAGCCCCTGCAAAATGATCTTTTGTTTGCCTGGGAATGCCATCCCCATTGATCACTTTTCAGCTGGCTTATATTGATTTAGCTTAATTCAATGCAAGTGTTTTGCATGTAGAAAAGGCTCCGTGAATATTCCCATGAAGTCTAAATCACTTCTTCTGTCTCTCTTGCTCTTTAAATCCTATTGTCACTCACGTGTGGCTTTCCTGCACTCAGTACATATCTATTCCTGGGAGGAGCAATTGCCAGGGGCTTAATTTTAGAGAGGAATGCTCACCCTGCTGTCTGGGAATGAAGCCTGGCATAACCAGCTTCAAAGACTAGACAGATTTCTTGCTGAGTTTAAAAGACATCTTTCTCTTGACTGGGATTTGCTATTGTATCCCTTTTTGCTCTTATCTTCCCTTTCAGCATATGGGAAGGCTCAGGTGCTTTCCAGACTCTTTCCATCTTTGGACCTTTTCAAATGCATTTGCAAAGGTACCAGCAAATGCTCAGTTCTGCCTCTTCCCCTCTGCAGCTTGCTGCTGAGTTGACTGAGGATGTGGTAGATTTGATGGAATCTGTGCTTAAAGAACCTGTCGTTTGACTCACTGTTTACACAGAGCCCTGGAACTCAGCACGGACCTAAAAGAAAGTTTATTTTTAATTCTGATGAACTAGCACAGAAGGAGAGAGTTCTTTGCCTTCTTCCTTCACTTCACATAACAATTTTAGTCCTAATAAAGGACTCCACTCAAATATAATAGAAGGGTTATTTTTCCTGTGTGCCTGTTGTTTTTCTAACAAACGTATGTGTTTGTTTATTTTTAGATTATAAAATGCAATTATTGTGTTCTCTGAAGTACACAAGTAAAATTAAAAACACATGGAGTCAACTTGCTGCTTAATTTATGTTAATTAAACTATTCAATGGGAAGGATGTTCCTAGTTAGGTTATTTCATTGGAATCTGGATTTTATTCTTGGCTCTGCCACAGCTTGCCTGTTTGATTCATGGCAAGTCACTTAATCTCCCAGTGTTTCAGTTCTTCATTCCCCAAAATGAAGATAATTCCCTTTCATCGTCTCTGTTTTGACTAAAAATGCTTGAACTGGGGTGTGTTTTGCACAGTATTCAGCATAATATACTGTAATTTATAATCATATATATTGATATTAGGTCATCTTGTCTCCAAGAAAAAACACCTCTACAAGTTCTTCCCAATGCATGGATTTGAAAACAACTCTACTTTCCACCACACCCAGACAGGCAATGTCAGAGTTCTGTCAGATCATGCTCAAAACTGACTTTTTGTCAGTGGAAATATGCTGATCTCAGGTTTCCAAATCCTAGGCTTTTATTCTGGAAGTTCAGAACTCAGCTTCAAGAAGAGCTCAGTTCTTTCATTGCATCCTTAGACTTTATCTAAGTTAAGGATGAAATCTCATCAGAAGTGTTACTACTGATCAGGTCCAGGCCTGTAGCTTAGGTAAGACAAACTCTGGCTTGAGCACACTTGGCCAGCACGCCTGGGAAAACTTAGTGTCATATGAATGGCTGAACAACCTGCTTCACTCTGATGCTTCCTCACATCTCCACCTGTCAAATAATCAGTCTCAGAATAGCTTACACTGGGAGCATCTACTCCAGGACTTCCCCAGGATCTACCTCTGACTAGCCAGGTAAGTGTTTAGGAGCAGTGACAAAGTTTCTGTCACAACGTGGTGTATACTCATTTGTGCTGACCATCTTCCCGCTACACCTGCACTCATCTGCTTTCCTGCTTTCCTATTCACCAGTTGTGTTTTGCCTGGATGTTTGCATTCTGGTTTGGTACAATGCCTAGTGCATTGAAGACCTTAGCCCTAAGCTGGCAGCACTGAAGCATCAGTTACCAGAGGAGCTGCCCTCTGTTTTCAGTCAGTGCTGGCTTTAGCTGAATCATTTTCTCAAGCTGATCAAGTCCACTGAACCCTAGATCTAAGCCCTTATTTCTTCAAATCTGGCAATTTGGGCTATATTTGCAGTAGAGGGTGAGCAGGAGCTAATGCATGATGAGCTTATGCTTTTCTTTTATCACCTGACAGATTGCATTTCACTGTCATCTACAGTCACCACAAACTTCCAAAAAAGGCCATGGTATCTATGGGGCTTCCTCCCTTCTTGCTGCCTGTGTCTCCCTGAGCAGTGTAAAGGGTCAGCCCTATGATCTTTCCACCTGCAAAAAGTCCCAGCACTGGCACACTTCTACAGACTAAAACTCCTTTCTTCACTTGACACGTATTGTACCATCGTTTGCAAATGTGAGACACATCTAACATGAGGTTCACAACGTGAGCTCAGAGTGCTAGCGCTTTGACTGCCTGGCCAGCTGGGCTTGGGTTGCTATCTCACAGAAAAAGAGGATTCCCAGCTTTGCACTACTGGCAGAATACATGTGGGGTTTTGGCCCCACACCCTAAATGGATTTCCACTAAATGACACACTTCCCATAGCCAGCCTGGCAAGCAAAATCCCTGTCCCAAGCATAACCCAAAGGGCCAAAGTATCCATTCTCTGCTGGTTTTTGTGGTCGTGTTCACAGAGAGGAAGCGGTGAGGAATAGCAGTAGCATTTATCATTCTTAATGTCATCTGAAGTTACTATAAACCCCATTCCTTACAAAAATTTCCTGCACACATCTACTCTCCTTCTTGCTGTATATATTTGCCCAAATGCATTTTAAGCTGCATGATGCAACTCACCACGCTCATGAACAACACAGACCTCTCCTGCTGGCTATTGGCAGAAAATTTCTGGCCACCAGCTGACACTCCCAGGACAGATAAAACTAATGAGGCTGAAATAGAGGTCACAGAGGTTCAGAGCTGGTTCAGTTTGCATCTGGGTATTTAATTCTTCATATCGCTTGTTCCCATCAATAAGCTGCAAGCAAAGGAGAGTGGTAGAAACCAAGGATCAGGGTGTCCATGGGCATCTGCCACCTGCAACACTCACACTGAATTAAAGCAAATAGCCTCTGCTTCATCCCATTTAGGCAGCTCCCTAACAATTCACACCTATTCCATACAGCAATTTCTGTCTTCCTACTGGTTCACTGAAAATTTCCTGCTCACTCTTTCTGTAAACTCAGCATCCTGTCTTCTGTTGAAGTTGCAAGCCAGATGTTAGCTTAGCCAATGATTAATACTTTGAAAAGGTCAGCTTTAAATTTCGCTGCCAAGTTCACCTACCTCTCTGGGCAACTCCTTATACATCTTCTCTTCCCTTC
>VYZR01054422.1:44787-55829 GCA_013400675.1 Oxylabes madagascariensis | reverse complement strand
AGCTCATTTACTATCCTTTATTTAATGTTGGATTCTACTGCCAGTGTAGTTACAGATTCAGCACTCCCTTCCTGGCCCCTCCTTCCCCCAAGAGTTAGTTGATGCTTTCCAAATATTCCCCTTCCTATTCCTTCTGGGCTGTGCAATAAAAAGATCATGTTTAAATGCTCTACCTCAGCTGGTCTTTGGGAGAAAACTTGTCTGACCTCCTGGCAGCTCCCACTTGACCTGATGACAGATATTTCACTGATGACAGATATTTCAGTGATATGGCATTTTTGCCACACATAAAATCATTTGTCTATTCTTTATCTCACAGGTGTTAGTGGTTAGTGCTTTTCTTACTAAAGAGATCATCTAAAAATTTGGATAATTTAGGGAGGGTCATCTCTTTCTGCAGTTAAGTAATGTGTTGCTGGAAATAGAAGTGCTTCTCCCATTTTTT
The DNA here is from genome assembly GCA_013400675.1 of Oxylabes madagascariensis. Classification (NCBI taxonomy): domain Eukaryota; kingdom Metazoa; phylum Chordata; class Aves; order Passeriformes; family Timaliidae; genus Oxylabes; species Oxylabes madagascariensis. The sequence goes on along the minus strand of VYZR01054422.1, from coordinate 55,384 downwards.
TTGAACCAATGTTTAACTTTGCTTCTTGACTTCCAAACAATACAGTTACAGCATTTCCTTAAATACTGTTATTTTCTGCGTCCTGAGGTGTATTTACTTAAAAAAATCAAAAAATGTTGGTAAAATTCTTAACATGCCTCTCAAATTTGGAGCTAACAGCTTCTGCTTCTCTTGTTTAGGCATTTAATCCTATACACGGCCTTGCCCTTGTTGAAGTGCTTGTAGAAGACCTGCTCTGTAGAGCATCGGGGTGATACGCATTAAGAGTTTAAAAAGTGGATTTCATGCACTTGTTTGCATTTAAGTCACTGAGCTATCCTATTTGTAAGTTTGCCAGTCAGGACAAACTAATGCAGTGATTCCTTCACTCACAGGTTTTGGGAAGATGAGCTCATCAAATTCAATGTTCTTGACATTCTCAGATGGATGTCACACTTGAGGTGCTTAGTGCTATTAAACTATTGCTTTCTTGCTCTTTAGTGAGGACTGAACTGCGATTATTTACAGGGATTAGATGGTGAATCTTTCTTTCCTAAGGGATCATAACTAACCACCAGCAACTATGCTAGGAATCTCAACAACTCATGGTGTTGAGCACTAGACTGATAATTGCTTACTTATGAAGCTTTCTCACTGGTTGTGGTGTGCTCTTCTGTCCTGTGGTGATCTGCACTCACCGCCAAAATGAGGGCAGTTGCTTAAGGCCATTTTTTCAATGGGTTCTCTTACAGTTATAAGCATTTGCTCACAAAGCATTTCAGTTCTGCTAAAAATAAGAATTACTTTTGAATAAGTAAGTTTATATTCTGTTCATGTTGGTATACTCTGACTGCTATACAAATAGATATAGAGAGATCACTTCTTCATCTGTAGCAACATAGTATCTGTTTCTACAGCCTAGGGTTTAGGAAATTGCGTCCACAGAATAGCTTCACAAGCTCACAAAAAAGGGAATGAGCTGACCTGAACTCTTAAGTTTCTTTTCTCCTTTTTAGGCTTGCTTGAGGGAACTCCTTTTGTTGGCCAAGCAAATAGAGACTGAGACTCCTAATTTTTGACGTAAATTGTGATTCTACTTCATCCTCTGCAGAGAGATTCTACTCTGATTTATACTCAAAGAGCACAAATGGACGCACATGACTCATTGTAGTATTTACTCTTTAAAGACCTTTCAAAATGTTAATTGTGTAAATCCTCTACAGCATTTAAGGGTTAGGATGTTTAGAATCCAGTGTGGGAATTGAGCTGTAAAGTAATTGAACACTTCTACAGCCAGCTTCCTTAAGTTAATGGTATTGAACTAGTTCTCTGATTTTTTTTTTTTTTTTNTTTTTTTTTAGCATATTTTTTTAGTCATGGAACCTCTTTGTTTCTGTAAACTCACAACTCCTGTAATATCAGTGCTCTGCTACGTTCATGACTCCAACCTTGGCCTTCTGTACACATTGTGTATAAAGGCTACTCAGCAGAGCTGGCTGTACTCCTGCCTCAGCAGGTTTTAATCATGTTAGGCCTAAAAGAGAGTGCAAGGTTTTAAAGCAAAAACAGTTGAATATGATAATCTGCTGTCATGTACAAATGGTTTTCTTCGACAACTCCCACTCCCAAAAATACCTGAAAGCGCACACACACACACACACTGTAAAATCCAACTCCATCACCAAATAAAACTCTTAAAATGGTGTGCAGTGCCAATTACAAATGGCTTTAGAAATTCTTACATAACTAGCAAGTGCTCAAATCTGAAAACTGTCTAGCTAGATACACATTAAACACCTACTTGTCAGGTATAACTCTTCCGTTAACATTCTGTAACTTTGTCTACCAGAGAGAGAAGGTTCAGACTTTTATACTTAATTTTGCTCTTGCTGTTGCAGACAAATCAGTTGAATAATACTCAAATGCCACTGTACATATACACAACTTTACTGCTAAGTGAGAATGCCAAGGGAATATATGAATTTTGCATATCCTCTCATGCTTTGCTCAGCAGTGTGCTGTATCTTGGAAAACAGGGCACTGTGGGCAGATGAAATAGCTGAAATATTCTACTTGCTAGGGAATTTGTTGGGGACAGAAAGGAAAAACCAGTGAATGAACATTGATGAACAGCTGCTTGTTAGAAGTATTGCTTCCTTCTGCAGGTGAGGAACCCTCACAGTGAGGCTCTCCTCTCCATAAATTCTACTGAGCTCTAGAACATGCTGTTACATAAGTTGAATTTATTTATTGATTTACACATGTAACCAAAGTAAGTATTTGTCTGGTGCTTCAGTTCTAATTGCTGAAGGAAGACCTTGTGTCAGGACTACCCTTCTGGCAGGGCTTGTTTTACTCCATGATTTTTAGCACATAAGCATCATCTCAATTAACTCCCTGAAGTCAGATGTATCCATGACCTTTGTGAAAGTGTAGAGAAAATCAAAACAATAACAGCTCTCTGCTTTACTGAATTGTGTGTATTTTACTTTAAGGGACAAGCATTCTGAAAATCCTTGACATACATAAGTCATTAATAGCTTTCAGATTCCTAAGATAACTTCTGGAAAATTTGCAGATTCCATTTATGATAACACTGAATATAACCTTCTTTTATTCTTTTTTTACTAGACCCTTCAGAACCTAGGATTCAAGTGCTGAGTGTAGCCTACAGGTGTCTTTGTACCTCTGTCTGTATATGTTAAAGATTTTCCTATAAAATCTTTACCTCCTTAGTGGTAGAATATGCTAAACACCTCTCTTATTTGTGTTTATTTATGCACAGTCATGTTTTGTGAAATGGTATGCCATTGTGATGATGTTGCTTGTCCTGCAGCAGAATGATACTAAATGTCTTTGAAGTCAAGTTAACTTTGATTATTTGCAGATACCTGCAGTTAGATAATAAAGTACACTCAGGATGCAGTTAAAACGGAGATGTTTTCTGTGTTAAAGTAATAGCTCCAAAACGACTGAACACTTGATTTTAAACCATGTATCAAATTTAGATACTTTGTAATTTGTGGGCTATTATTTGTATAGGTTAAAGCGCCACAGTTTAGGTATATCCTGATTTGAAACTTGGCATGGTGACAGTACTGAAGAACTCATGCAGGCTTGGAGTAGTGTCTGCTAATTAGAACTTTTAAAATGTCAGTATTAATTGTGTAGAAGAGAAGTGACTGAAGGGCCTGATGCTCTATGCTAACCACTGCATCCCAAAATAGGAAGGTTTCAGCTGCAATTGTGGTTTTTCTCTGAAGTAAAATATCTTGTACCTTGTAGCCCCTTTTCTGCCCTCTCATTTTAGAGTTTATTGAAAACTTAAGTTGGGTTCAATGCACAGCTGCCAATCCCAGGGACTGGTGGTGTAGCACCTATTTTGCAGATGTGGTAAGCATACTGACATGAACTCAGAGCTCTGTGTTCATGTTTTCAGTAAGAATTTGCTATTTCAAGCACCTTTAGCAGATGTATTTCCAAGAAACAAAGGGAGAGACTGATGTATTGAGGGCCACTTACCTAGAAAAGTGTCCCAAATTATTGTTTTCTCCCTGGATCCTGTGACGGGAGCTGGAAAGGCTGCTCTGGTCCCTCCCCAGAAATTCTACTTACTCTTTCATCCTACTGGATTATGAGGGAAAAGCCTAGAGGAGTCCTGCAGCTGGTTTGCTGTCTCACAGGGGTCATCTTGATCCCTGCAGAATCCAGCCTGTGAAAGACAATGCCAGCATATTGTGTCTCAGATGTCCTGCTGACACCACTGCGCTTATCTAATCGAACTAATATTGACAAATGGCTGCTTCTCCTTTTTTCTGGGGTAACCCTTGTTCTTTAGATACATACAATTCAATGCAGATGTGTCAATAGAATCTGAGCTTGTAGCTTTCAGTCATGTACCGACCATGCCCTGGATTTAGAGGTCATCAGCAGGTAAGAGGTCACTACTAGGCATGTTCCCACAACACACGTATTGTTTCATCAGTGTTTTTGAGGCTTTCAAGTTGTTAAAGCTAATTTTAGAACAATAGAAAATTTAAATTTAGAAGGGTGTTTGCAAGACTTGGAGAGACTAGGCTGAAATCCTATTAAAATTTGCTTTGAATTTGTAAATGTAAAAATTCTTTTCTATAATGATATGGTTTAAAATAAGGTTTGAAAAAGAACTCCAAACTGTTGAACTTCCCTTTTCCAACAAGATGAAGTTTAACTGATAAAAATGTGTAGTGTCTATATTGGTTTTTCCTCCCCAAAATTGCAGAGGACCTGTATTTTTTTCCAGAAGATGACTCTTCAGTAAAGATTATTTGAGCAATGGGAGGCAAAATGAGCAGTGTTCATCTTTGTGGTGAATACTGCTCTATTTTTAAGACAGTTTATTATTTTCTATCTCTCTGCACACCTATCTAAGATGCATTGAGTCATGACCCACAGCTGCTATAGGCTGGCTCAGCTCTCCAGGCACTATCTCACTTCATACCATCCAAAGCTGTAGCCCAACAGCTTCTGGCTTTGGGAGTCAGATGCCTGTTTACAAGCTGAAAATTAGAGATGGCCCTAGGCTAAAACTTCAGACTCCAAACACTTTTAAGCCTTGACAGTAGCAATAGGGTCAAAATAATCTTGACCCTATGCTAAAAAGGTGAGTCCAGATAATATTTCTAAAGTGTCAGTGGAATTTTACAAGCTTAGTTTTCTAATGAGCAGCTATGAACTGCAGATAATTTCATCTGCATATCTCCATTAAAGACAAATCCTTGTGGTTGAAGATCCTTAAATATCTCTATAACTGAAAACGTAAACAGTGAAGGATTTAAGAGAGTTATTTTATTACAGAGGTTTTGTTTTTCAAGATTTTTTAAAACAATAATTAGTCCTAAGGAGCAAATGTATCACGTTTCTTATCAGAAACAGTGTGTTTTACAGTTTCACAGAGAGAGCTAATGAACTGGCTAGTGTAGGTTGTAGAACGAGTAATACCTCTTGCTGGTTGAAATCTTGCTTCATGTTAACCTCTTGTGCTAACCAAGATTCTCATGGTGGCGAGCAGCACAAAAATGGTACTGACAGTGCAGCCTAAGAAAAGAAACAGGTTATGACTGATTTACCATAGCAATGCCATTGTACCTCTCGTTGTTCGAGGTCCATATTGTGCCCCAGGCACTTGTAATGCACTATTAAATGATTTGAATTACAGGGTCAAACTATTTTGTGAAAGTTGAGATAAGAATCCCTTTTCTGTATCAAGCTTTCAAAAATGAGTCAAGATCGATGAGGTTCAGGCTTTTATATGTCAAAAATTTTAAGCCAAACAGTGTTTTTTGTTTGGCTTTGGTGGTTTTGAGTATTCACAGTACACTTGGACTGTGTTTCTAGAGCTCTGATCTCAGAATTCCCTTTCAGTATTTAGAAGCGCATATAACTGAGGGGAACTGCAAGATTCCTGAGCTGGCAATATTGGAGTATCTATCTTAGCATACTGTGCTTCTGTAATTCATGACTGTGACTCTCTGGAAGCTAAAGTATAGTGGCTGTGAGAGTTTGAGTCTCTCTGGTCAAGTTAAAAATGAACAAACAAATGGAACTGCAGGGAATTCACTCACCCCAGTGAAGAGAATTATTTAGAGAAAATATTTGAAAAAGGGTTTCGGTCTTATCTACGTGGGTACTTCCCCCAAAATATCCATTGCTATATACCATTTCATTCAAGGGTGTTTAGTTACAGGATATAAGTTTTTAATCCTATTTAAATAGTTAATTCAAATAAGAGTTGAGCGAAAAAAGGTGAAACTGTTGGCACAAAGAATGGGTGTGTCGATTCTACCTGCCAAATGACAGCATTATAATATGATTTCTATTTTCAAATGGATTTTTTTCAGTAGTTTGAATGACAATAAACAGGGTTCTTCCAACTTTGTGGTAAGTAGATAACAAGTATGATTACAAATTATGTTAGCTTTGATGTAATTAGCTACAGCTTCAGTGAATTTCCTATAAGAAATCCACCTCAGAGGGGTTTTGGCCCCATAGAAGGTTGGGGAAGCTGATTAATTTGTCATCTTTCCCATTGCCGGTCACCATCTGGTGCCCTGGCAGTCAGTGGTAGCTTAAATGTAACAGCAACACCGGAAACAGGTGTAAGAAAAGCAGGAACAAAGTAATAGTGAATCAGGACCCTGAAGTACTCTTGGGCAATACCTGGTTTGCAGTGTACAAACAGATTGTTCTTTCAGTTTTTGAAGAAGAATTTGGCTCTGTTAGTGTTTGCCTAAGATTTATCAGACTTGACATAACAAAGATTGGACTTTCTGATTAGGTCTGTACATCACAAAAATATACACAAGTTATTCTTCAAGCGCTGTGTATACAGTTTGAAAGGTACATGACCTCTTGTCTTACTGTTAGTGTGCCCTTCTAGTTCTTGCAGGCTTTCTCAGTGACAGACACTTTAGAAACTTTGCATTTCTTTTAAACTAGAGCAGTATGAACGCATCACTCCTTGAGGAAAAATTTTGGCTGTGTCGTGTCTCAGAAATAAAGCAGGATTTTCTTTCTGCCAAGGATTGCCAACAGAGAATAAATCTTAATGGAATTATCCAGGAATTCCTTGAACTTTTCAGCATTATGCAAATATGGGCCTAAGAATGAATGCAAATATGAGTTTAATTATACTAATTTAAATGATCTTTTATATTTATGCTAAAAAAAGAAAGTCTTAAAATAATAAATTTTGAGATGAACTCTTTGGCTTCACAGAACAGAGCACTGACAAATCTTGATGCGACCTGTTTTGATTTACCTTTGATTTGTTATAGCCAGGTTACAGTTACTTCCAATTTATCTGCTGGTCATAAGGCACTTTTCAAATCTAGACTTTTCTATTTTCAGAATGAACGCAATGATCAGCTGTTCTAGAGCTGTGTTTAGAAACACACACACACAGAAGAAACTATAGGAGGTGCCAGTTTTGCTACTCACATAGCTGCTGCCCAACAAATGTTGCAATTCCCTTAGCAGCAAGAGAATGTCGTGTTGATTTCTCTGGAAGAGAGCCAAAAGGCACATACAAATAAAGAAGTGGGTAGGGTGGAGGATCTTCAGCCTCAGCTGGTGGTAGAACCAGTACAGATGGGGACATTTGGAACAACCTGTAGCTGAGTTGTGCCCAGGCTGTTTTAGCTGCCACCAACCAAGTAAGATGGAAGTGTAAAAGTATATCAGTGATTCAGGCTTTAATTCAGGAACACTGACAGGTTTTTCAGTATTAGAATTAATATTATTGTACCTCTCTAGATTTTCTTTCCCCCTGTCCAGTAGTAGCTTATGCTGCTGGCATTTTTTTTTTTCCTGCTAGATGCTTTGTGCATTGTGGTATGGAAATTTTTTATGAAGGATTTATCTAAATCAGTTCTGCTGCTCGTGAAGTATCTTTTTAACCACGCCTCCTTCATAGTGCTGTTACTCGGACTACTTGGCACAGACAGTACAAAATTCTGGTTTCAGAAAATTTGGAATCTGGAACTTTGCCTCAGCTCACGTAATTCAGCATAGTTCCACAATGATCTAAATGAGAATCTTAAAAAAAACCAAAAAACAACCCAAACTCTTTGAAAACACGCTGTCTCTGCCCACTACGTGGTTATATAAGAAATTTTGTCAAAGTCGGTTACAGGATAACTTAATAGTACAGATCTTTGCTGAGCTGGGNGAGCGGGCGGGCCCCGCTCCCGCCCCCAGAGCCCGTGGGCAGGGGCCGCGCCATCCGCCGCACTCGCCGCGTCCCGCCGGGATGGAGGGGCAGCTCCCGGGCGCCGCCGACGCCGCCGGCTTCGCCGACGATGTGCTGCGCGTCTTCGGGGCCAACCACAGCCTGTCGGCGGGGCAGCTCTCCGCGCTGCTGCGGCGCCTGGGAGCCGCGCCCGCCCTGGGCTCGGCGCTGCCGCTCGCCCACCTGCACCACAACCAGGTACCGGCACCGGCACCGCGGGGGCTCCGCGCCCGGGCCGGGAAGCGCCAGGAGCCGGGGCGCCGGGCCGGCCGGGCAGCTACATGGTGTCTGTCATAAGTCTCGCCGCCCTCGTGTTTCCTCACGGCGAAGCCGGGAAGGAGGGAGGGAGAGAGGAAGGGAGCAAGCGTCTGCCGGGGCTGTGGGCTCGGGTGGCGGGCAGAGGTGCCGGTGCCCCGGTGGGAGCAGCTCCGGCGCGGGAGANCAGAGGAGCCGGTGCCCCGGTGGGAGCAGCTCCCGGCGCGGGAGAAGCGGCCGTGCCTCAGCGAGCTGCTGCGGCGCGGGCTGCCCCGGGATTGGAGCTCCGTCCCCGCTGCTCGGCTCCTAAACCATCGCTCTTCCCGGTTAAATAGCATCTGTCCAGCAGCGAGGCGTGTATGGGAACCAGCTAGTGTTTCCCTCCGAGAGCTGAATAAGCAAATCGTCAGGACTTGTTAAAATACAGTTGTCATGAGACAGCAAAAATTCGATTATACAAACAGGTCTGCTTGTGTAAAGAAACTTTTTCAGAAATTTTCACGTCTTTTATCTGAGTGCAAAGTGTACACCCATCGATTANTAACAAAGATTGGACTTTCTGATTAGGTCTGTACATCACAAAAATATACACAAGTTATTCTTCAAGCGCTGTGTATACAGTTTGAAAGGTACATGACCTCTTGTCTTACTGTTAGTGTGCCCTTCTAGTTCTTGCAGGCTTTCTCAGTGACAGACACTTTAGAAACTTTGCATTTCTTTTAAACTAGAGCAGTATGAACGCATCACTCCTTGAGGAAAAATTTTGGCTGTGTCGTGTCTCAGAAATAAAGCAGGATTTTCTTTCTGCCAAGGATTGCCAACAGAGAATAAATCTTAATGGAATTATCCAGGAATTCCTTGAACTTTTCAGCATTATGCAAATATGGGCCTAAGAATGAATGCAAATATGAGTTTAATTATACTAATTTAAATGATCTTTTATATTTATGCTAAAAAAAGAAAGTCTTAAAATAATAAATTTTGAGATGAACTCTTTGGCTTCACAGAACAGAGCACTGACAAATCTTGATGCGACCTGTTTTGATTTACCTTTGATTTGTTATAGCCAGGTTACAGTTACTTCCAATTTATCTGCTGGTCATAAGGCACTTTTCAAATCTAGACTTTTAAAATTTCAGAATGAACGCAATGTGTCTAGAGCTGTGTTTAGAAACACACACACACAGAAGAAACTATAGGAGGTGCCAGTTTTGCTACTCACATAGCTGCTGCCCAACAAATGTTGCAATTCCCTTAGCAGCAAGAGAATGTCGTGTTGATTTCTCTGGAAGAGAGCCAAAAGGCACATACAAATAAAGAAGTGGGTAGGGTGGAGGATCTTCAGCCTCAGCTGGTGGTAGAACCAGTACAGATGGGGACATTTGGAACAACCTGTAGCTGAGTTGTGCCCAGGCTGTTTTAGCTGCCACCAACCAAGTAAGATGGAAGTGTAAAAGTATATCAGTGATTCAGGCTTTAATTCAGGAACACTGACAGGTTTTTCAGTATTAGAATTAATATTATTGTACCTCTCTAGATTTTCTTTCCCCCTGTCCAGTAGTAGCTTATGCTGCTGGCATTTTTTTTTTTCCTGCTAGATGCTTTGTGCATTGTGGTATGGAAATTTTTTATGAAGGATTTATCTAAATCAGTTCTGCTGCTCGTGAAGTATCTTTTTAACCACGCCTCCTTCATAGTGCTGTTACTCGGACTACTTGGCACAGACAGTACAAAATTCTGGTTTCAGAAAATTTGGAATCTGGAACTTTGCCTCAGCTCACGTAATTCAGCATAGTTCCACAATGATCTAAATGAGAATCTTAAAAAAAACCAAAAAACAACCCAAACTCTTTGAAAACACGCTGTCTCTGCCCACTACGTGGTTATATAAGAAATTTTGTCAAAGTCGGTTACAGGATAACTTAATAGTACAGATCTTTGCTGAGCTGGGGCTGCTGTCCTGCAGCACGGGCATTTTTATCTAAACCATTTGAGCAATAGCCCACAGGAAAACACCTGCGACCAGCCACAGTTTTCTCTGTTTGTTAAAAAGCGTGCATGGAATCACAAGGTTTGTTGTGCGTTAATCCTGCCGAAAAAGGTAGACGAGACACAAATCCGTGTCTCAGCCTGTGGGAGGGAGGGGGCCTGAGAGAAGCAGGTTGCCTAACTGGCTGCCAACCGAAGGACTCATTCCAAGGTCCAGAGCCTCGGCTCTGGAGATAGTGTTGGTGAGGTGTGTTCGGCGGGGCCGTACCTGCGTGCCTGGCTGGGCCTGGACCTTGGCCTCCGTTATCCCTTCTGCCATCCAGTGGGTCAGGGCAGCTGGGTGTGGGGCAAGGTGCCGCACGGCAGGTGGGGCAGGAGGGCAAGCTGGGGCTATGTCTGGGAACGGCAGCGGGGGCAGTGACCCTGATGGCCGTGTGACCCTCGGCCCCCGGACCGGGGCTGGCGGCAGCCGGGACTTTTGCATCCTCCCCGTTTGCCCGCGCATGGGGCGATCTCGGAGAGCCCCGCGCCACCTTCTGTGGTGACAGGGGGCGGCGGCGGGGATCCCGGCGGCCGCCCCAGCCCCGCCCGGCGGGGCTCAGCCGG
>VYZR01054419.1:48405-76597 GCA_013400675.1 Oxylabes madagascariensis | reverse complement strand
CAGAAAATCCTTCAGTAATTGAAAACGGCATATGGAATGCCTCAAAGTATGGACATCACCAAACTAGTGTGGGAACGGCACAAATACTGAAGCACATAAAATCCAGTCATCTAAAACCCGGAAGGCACCCAAAATCTACTGTTAGCAGTTTTTTCTTCTGAAATAGGAAGGATTGTGTTAAGATAGTCCCTAAAAGCTGCCACCATCCCATAAATTAATGTGAAAACTCAGTGACATTCAGATACAAACTCAATTTTATATCAGTCTAAACAACACTAAATATAATCAGGGCTTACTACTGCTGACCAGAGCTTCTGATTCACAGAAAAAGTTTGGAAACAAATCCTGACATTTACTGAAAGCCTGTAGAGACAATGCAAGTACCAGTAAAAACACCCCTGGGATGGTACAATTCTCACCAGCTTGATGGAAATGCAAAGCAAAGGAAAGCTTTCTCCACTTAAGGCATGCCAGTTAAGCAATTCCTTCTATCTCTAACCTACACACTCAGACAACAAAACAAAAGTTAACAACTAGTTTGCCTTGACTGGAAATAAGAGACAGTTGAAAGCACTGCAAGATACAAACTAAAGAGAGAATCAAACATACCTAGAACTTGCACCTTCTGTTTTGGTTATGAATACAGGGAACACATTACAGAGGGAATCTATTATTCTATGAAGAGACCTTACCTTTAGAGACTCCAGATTTCACTTTACACCATTTATAATATTTGACTTGAGAATCTGGACCACAAAATTTTGTACAGGCAGGAAGAGTCCAGTCTACCACAAAGACTCTACTACAAGCTTTATAAACAAACTAGCAAAATAATTTTTCCATTTGTCTTTTTTGTACATGGCTCCTTTCCCGGAAAACCTTTAATTTGTTAAGCTCAAATGTGACTAGTTAGGACGTAAAAAAACCAAACCCCCAAAAAACCTCCAAACCCCAAAACTATTAAACAGAAACCCCCACAAAGTTTCCCCAAAACAACCAATGAAGATTATACAATTGTCAACACTTAAGGAAAAAGAAAACCACACCTTTAGCAAAATCTCATGAATGAAAATGTTTCCCAAAACTCTATTTCCAAGGAGAAGAGAAATCTTCAATGTCCATGTCATCACTCATCGAAAAAAATTTTATAGAAAATTTTATTCAACATACAACATTTTCCAGCAAAAAAAGGCAATATACAGGAAGAGGAGTTGTACACTGCGGCTACAGAAACAAAATAAAATACTGGAAAAAAATGTAAAATTAAGTGTGAATTGCTGATTCTATCTTTACTGCACTCAAAACTAGACACGCGGCTGGCATTAGCTCCAAAGAAAAGGAAGCAGTCTGGGGACTGAAATAAAACTACACACAATGAATATCAACATCAGTGAAATTCACTTGCAGACTCACCCAATAAAATTAACCTCCAAGTGTTAAATTGTACATGTTAATTCATTAAATATACAATTTCTTTTTTCGTTTTTTTTTTTTCTTTTTTCATTTTTTTTCCTCCTTTTTTTATACAAAGTCAACAGCTTACTAAACACTAGTGAGCATGCCCTCTGTGCTAAAAGGCTAGTTCTTGTGTTTTCCCCATCTCTTCCCATGGTAACTAAATTAATGATATTTATAATCTTTTCACTTGCTTTTGCCAACTTTTGAGTGTCATTCTATTTGCCAGAAGATGGCATAATCAATCACAACGGTATTTCTCAGTGGTTGGAAATTTAATTAAAAGACCCAAATATCTCTTTTTAGGACTCGGGGCATCCACTTGACAAAACGGGATGCAAAGTATTGACTAAATTAAATGAAAACTAGTTTATTAAAAAAAGATTCTATGAAGCTGGAGGAGACAAAAATCCCGAATAAGTGCCAACAATGTACACAATGAAGTAGAGATTGCTATTTATTGATGATGTGAGTTTTTCTTTTGCATTTACAAATGCACAAAAATGTCATTTAAAGTATAACTGAAGGAAATAAATCTGATGTGAGTCTAAACATAAGACTTACTAGCTGCAGTGATGGTGAACACCACACGGGAAGGGCAGCCAGTCAGCTTATGCCATCTATAAACGTACTACAGACAAATAATTTTGCCAATGTCAACTGTTCTACTAAACTCTTCCCTCATTATGCTGACAATTGCCTTGCATTACGTTTACCATAAAATAACTCTCATTGGCATCCAAGCTTTTATAAAAACACCTTCATTTTGCTCAAAAAGGGCAGTCAATAGATACAGAGAAGCCAAACTGAACAGCCTCAACAAAATAAAATTAACATCAGCAGCAAATCCTCTTGCTGAAGACTTCAGATATAGTGCACGTGTACCAAAGTTCTACAGTTGTTAAAAAGGTGCACACACACACTTATTTTTGTCCCTTGCCTTGACATTCTGGTTAAGTAAGTCAGTTATGGATTTTAATAGCTTTTTCAAGGTAAGTGTAGCGACTTCTCTTTGGGGCTTTATTGAAATGGTCAAGCCCTAGCCATGGCCTTGGATGAGACATGTTGCCTAGAAAAGAAAAGAGAGAAAAAATAATGAAGTTTTAAGACCAAATTGGAAAAATGTTTCCACTACACAAACTACTCCTGTGTGGCCTGCCCACAGTTTGCTGGGAATCACGGGGAGGGCAGAGGAGCAGCCCCACAGGCAGCACGGCAGGGCTTTCCTTCCAACAGCACATTCCACAGCTCCTTCTGCATCAGGTACCTGCTGCTTCTCTTCTTCAGTCACCTACAGGACTTTACAGCACTGAAGGGAGTGCTAAAGCAAAAGAACCACTGTTACAACTGATGGCCAGAGGTACAGCAGAGTACCAGCTTTCACCAAAGTGCTGAGCCTGGTTCAAACAGGGAGGAACCTGCCATTGAAACATGACAACCAACAGCATTTGCCATAAACTTGGCTATTTCTATCACCTGGTTTAAGTGGGAATATCTGTTAAATTCATGTAAAATGCAAATAATGCTAATTAAGAAATCATGAAACTGACTCTCCTCTTTATTTTTTAAGAAAAAACCTTAGTCAGTTAGATTGCAAAGAAAATATACAGATTTTTTCATTTGTTCAACCCAATATTTATTCTACTGCTAGTTTTCATGAAAAACCACAGTCCCTATGCTTCTTGCAAATAGGAGAAATTCCCTTTTAAGATGTTTTCAATGCACAGCATCCAATGTTCTTTGAAGTGAAATGATAAAGGCAGAAACTAAAGAGGCCCCCAGCAAGGAAAGCACATTCTACATTCAAAGCCATCAACTGCAACCACTAAAGCATGAAACACGTGACCTTGTTGGTTGCCTGCATCTGCATTTTGTGATATATTTTCTTCAGCCAAAATTATTTTGGTTTTCTTTCTTGTTTGACATAATGGTCAGGATCAAATTAAAAGAGAGCTGCCAGTCTTAGTGGGAGAATTTGAATGTTTCTGAAGGAAGAAATGATAAAGTTGGTGCCAGCACAGTCATGGCTGTAGTTAGTGTACCTTGGCAAAGCAGAGGGACACCACTGACATGGGCTATGCCAATCAAACTGGACAATGCCACAGCTTTGGTTCCATCAGTCCAGTGTGTGTTAAAACGGTGCATTTGTAGAAATTAATTCTATCAAAGCATTTTCTATCACAGGGGTGAATTCCATGAACTCTCAAATGAAAACCTTTTGCTCTCACATTCCCTACAATTCCTACAAGCAGTTCAAGTTCTCCCTTTTCCATATTCTGACACGTTCTGTGCCTTTAACCTGGCCCCTGGTCAGTTTTTCAAGCTGTTTTGGCACCACTGGCTCTGCCTTGCTCACCAAGTCCAGCGGTTCATTCCAGACTATTGCCTTTCCCTCCCTGACCCCAGAGGGATGAATAAATAAAATCAGTTCTCTGCCTGCTCTGACCACACAAGAGAGAGTTTATCTGTCTGTGGAGAAATGTCCACCTCCAAGCTGACCACCCAGAGACCCTTGACAAGTGGTGCACAGAGAGGTCCTGCAGTGACACACTCCTGGGCTCTGCGGTGACTTGTGCAGCTGCAGGCACTCACAGCTCTGGCAAGCCACAAGCCATGAACCTGCCTGTGCTACATAAACAACAAATTTTGTTGTTTGTTGTTTGCACCTGCAAGTGCCCGGTAAGAACACAGGTCTAACTCCGCAGGTTTTGAAATAAATGGACAGTTGCAGGATTTCTTTACAACTGTTACATCAATCCAAAGCACAGCTGGGAAAAATTGGAGAAAGCTCGACCCCAGCAAAACCTACCAATAAAAGCAAGAATTCCTAATTGTCAGAAAAACAGAACTGCAGAGAGTCAGTGCAACTCACAGAGCAGCTAAGCTGGGAGAAGAAACCTCAATGAATTCAAGGGTTTCAATGGATCCCTGACTGTGGAACCAAAGGTGCCATTCCCAAACAGAACTCTCCGAAGAGGAAAAGGAGAGATGTGAATTTAGGAGCACTGGAGCAGGTTGCCCAGAGGAGCTGTGGCTGCCCCATCCATCCCTGGAAGTGTCCAAGGCCAGGTTTGATGGCCCTGAGTGACCCGTCTGGTGTGTGGCATCCATGGCAGCAGGGTGCAATGGGACAGTCTTTAAGGCACTTCCCAGCCCAAACCATATTCTGACTATGAAAACACTCCTGTGGTGGAACTCCTGAAGGATTAACCTGGTTTCTCCCATGTGTAAATGTCTAAGAAAACAGAGGCTTAAATGTCAGTCAAATAAACAAGATGGGAGCTCATCCAGAGACAAATTTAGAATGGAGCTGCACTTGTACCTTGGTGAATCATCTCTTAGGGGAAAAAAAATCTAAACAGCATCAAATTGACAGATTTAATGTTCTTCAGATTGACTGAGGATATCAAGCATAAAGAAGAATTAACTTTCCATGAGAATCAAACATGCAAGGGGGTAGATGGACAATACAGACAAGGTACAACTGATGCTGCAAAGTGTGTTATACTGATACTGGACGCATTTGATCGGAAACATGCAATCTTTTAACTCAAAAGGAAAGAGATTATTTATCTATATGCCTATAAAATACATATTCTTGGACTAGCACATTCATGTAACACTGTTCAGTGTGCACACAGGTGTATATAAGTACTTGCTTAGTCACTACACCTAACGTACTTCATGTAAAAAAAAACAAACTCTTTCTGCATCCTGAGTTAAGGATGAATACATCGTAACAACTGGCAGAGGAACTTCAGCAGGCCACAAGAAAAGTGAGGTTGTCTAACAACTTACCAGGTTGGGACTCAAAATCTTTCAAGTTCACCTCATACTCATCTTCGTTGAGATACTGGTGTCGGCCCATCATTACAATGGCAAATTTAAACTATGCAAAGGAAAAAACATAAAAACCAAGTGGTAGGATACAACATTACAATTAAGGCTTCAAGCCTAAATTCACAGGCTAACTTGCAGCAGGTTATAAGAAGTGTTCTTCAGGGGCTGAAAAAGGCCAATCCTGATTAAAACCCTCATCAACAACCTGGATAATGGGACAAAATAAATGCTCGGGAAATCAAGAACCCACATCCTGGAATACTGTGTCCAGGTTCAAACCCTCCAGGGAAAAAGACAGGATAACAACTGCAGCAAGTGCAGCAACAGCCCAGTGAGACTGTGGGAGATCTGGGGGGAACCTGGTGTACAGGAACCTCTGGGAAATGGGTTCTGCGTGGCCCAGAGAAGAGAAGGCTGACAGGGTATCCACAGCTTTCCACCACCTGAAGGATGGTGCACAGGAGCAGGCTCTTCTCAAAAAACTGCACAGAGCTGACCTCTGCAAGTTGCAAAATGAAACATTCTGATTATGTGCAAGGAAAGCAAAGCCTTCCCAATGATAGTGGGAATACTCTAAAGCACAGTGTCCAGAACAGGGCAGAATTCCCACCCTTGGGAGTTTACAAATTGCAACTAAAAAACCCTGCATGATCTGACTGAGTCACGTTCTGCTCTGAGCAGGAATGTGATGTGGGGGTGACTTCTACAGGTCCCACACCAGCTACACTTTTCTGGGTTACTTTAATGTTTTGCAGAATATCTCTCTTGATGCAGTACAGAAACACTGATCCTACCCATCCTAACTAATTAGTCCTAGAAAAAGCATTATTTCAGTCAAGCAGCTGTTCTACCACACAATCTACACTAATCCCAAGTCTGTGGTGTTCTAACCTACTACATTAAATTCATTTAGGGTTTACAGTCAGCAATAAAAACTCTCCCAGCTTGAAATTACCTTTTCAAATTCTTTTTCTTGTATGTCCAGCATTGTCTGAATCCGCTTCATAACCTCTCTGAAGTGTTCACCCTAATAATAACAACAAGATTTTTAATGTCAAAAAGATCTAGGAAAAAAAAGGGAGGCTGTTAGTATTTCCTGCTTTAAGCTTCATTGAAAAACATTGCCTCAATCTCTCTGCTATTTACAAAATTACACAAGTGTCAACATCATTCTCTATAATATGGAACAACAACAGGCAACTTGCTCTAAATTCAGGAACTTTAAGTCTTATTGATTCATCATTATGCAAACTGCCCCATAAATTGGCCAGGCACTGCCGCTGATATGTGCAAGTCAGGTTAAAGTTAAGTAGCAAAGTTAAAAAATCAGCAGCAAAACAGGAATTTGTAAAAAACCCCCATATTCTTGCTAAGCACATTACTACTTTTTGTAGTATATTTCTGCTCCCTCTCCATGTACATTGCCCAAAAAAGTGACAGATATCATCAACTTAAAGATGAATAATATATATTAACTGTCATAACAAGGAAATACAGAACAAATGGTTTCCACCAAAGGTCACCGCGCAGGTTTTACTCTTTGATCAAAAATACAGAAAATTTTAGCAAAAGTCTAATTTTAGAGTTTTAGAGGTAGAGAGATATGGACATATTTCTCATTCCCAAATTTTTAAATTAAGTAATTTTCATACGAAGTAACATACATGAACCAGAAAAAAATTAGAAGCAAATGGCTAACTGCTCTCAGAAAAACATATTAAGAGAATCAGCATGACATTCAGCTGGAGTAGCACCACAGAAAAACTTGAGAATTTAAATCAAGCTTTCAAGACTAGCTTTTGTTCTTGTACCAACTTTCAGCCCTAGAAGACAAAGCACATCAAATTACAGAAGGGATGAAATGCAAAGTCATCTCAGAAAGTGATGGAGAAAGCAACCCCATTTTCCATTATCACATCTCAGTGTGAGCAGCCATGGCAGAGCCACTTTTGCCAACAACTCTGCACTGCAGTTACTCAAGTGCTGTTGGCAATAGGGCTGTGGTTTGTTGGGGGATTCTGCAGGGGGCAGGGGATGACAGCGGCTGCCAAATGCCAGCTTTCTAGGTATTTCAGGCTCACTGAAACACTGAACAGCCGGGATGTGCCAAAGGAACTGAGCTGGGCAATGATTTAACCATAAAAAGGCACAGATGGGGTAAGGCACCTTTGGTACAAGAGCTGTGCTTTCCTACACACTTCTAACACTAATGCATTTCTTCAACAGTACTTTAAGAAAACATCACCAGTATAATCCCAGAGGGAGAAAAAGGCAGGCATACTGCACCTGGTGTATCCTCAGCAAGAACGGAATTCCAAACGTCCCAAAGACCTCTTTGTGGAAATGTGCCACTGTGATTAGCATCTCGTTTTCTTTATCTATATCTACCTGGTCCAGAGGAATTTCCTAGATCC
The DNA here is from genome assembly GCA_013400675.1 of Oxylabes madagascariensis. Classification (NCBI taxonomy): domain Eukaryota; kingdom Metazoa; phylum Chordata; class Aves; order Passeriformes; family Timaliidae; genus Oxylabes; species Oxylabes madagascariensis. Next base: position 68,888 of record VYZR01054419.1, on the reverse strand, counting down.
AGACAGAGAATTGTGACTCCAATCAGCTAAACTTCCACAAAAAGAAACTAAATATTTGAAGTTATTTTTCTAGTTATTGAGAAACTGAAAGCTTTATTGATGTACTCTTACTGATTTCAAACAATTCTGTTCAAAAACAATTGAAAGAGCCATGTTGTTTGACTGAGTCTTTTACCAGAGTCCTTCATCCCTGGCACGACAGCACTTCAGCTTCCCCTACTCAGGGAATTCTCCTGGCTTCCCTCAAAGGCTTTTTTGACAAGAAATCTGCTATCAGTACAGACCTAGCTGACAGGAACACAAGTCTCTTGTCAGCTCCTCATTACAGTTTACACTGGAAACTTTTTTTTTTATTTCTGATCTTTGAGGCAAGTTAGCAGATCTAAATGATTAGATGTTTAGAAAAAAAACACATTAAGTATCAAATTTGCTCAAGAACCTCAAATACAACAGAAAAGGAAACAAAACCTTCCAGAATATTAGAGTACAAAAGTGGGTTCTAAGCATAAACATGTCTATCGTGAACTCTCAAAGAAACCTTGGAACTACTGCCAAGACATTAAATGTCCTATGGCTCTTTAAATCTCCTAAGCCTCTTGCAAAGTCCTCATGTATTGTTATAAAAACATATGTAAAAATGAAAGAATGAAACCATTATAGGGAAACAGATGGAACAAAGGATGATCTTTATAAAAGCATTATTTTAAAAAATACATGTAATATTATCATGTAGTCTAGTCTTAATACAAACATCACAGTATTTGGAGATCAGCACCCAGAAGAAGAAAACTACCACTTGAAAGAGTTTCCTCTCCCAAAGTCAGGTTTTAAAGCTTCTCTAAGACAAGCACAACTCACCTCTATTCGAAACGTTCGACTTGTTGCAGGTGACAAACACTCTAACAGCTCATCCTCCTGATGGACACCGATTATTTTGTAACTTACAATTTCTAGCAGCCTTAAAGATAAACAAGAAAAGCATTTTTAAAAAGTAGTTTTTAACAGCATTTTTAAAAAAAATGCAACAATTTCTTTCTCAAACCTAGAGAGATTAGTGTAGAATATAAACTGATGCTGCTATTGTATTTATGAAATTTTAAATCAAATCTTTAGTAAAGATTAAGCAGTAAAGCCATAAGAGGTTAAATTATTTCTGGCTCATGGCAAAAAGCCAGGATGTGCCATTACAAAATACAAGTTTCTAGTGGAGGTTATTTTATATATCCTCTTTAAATTACCTTACTTTTAACCCCTGTAACTCCTGAGAAGTGAATAGCATGAAATGCTTGGATTTTAAACAATTAATAAGTCATGACTAAGAAATGCAATTGATGAAACTCAAGGATGAAACTTTATTAAATACAAAAAAATAAATAACTAAAATCTATATTTATAGTTAAGAAAAACCCTTAACAGTGGCAATGTGGAAGCTTTTAACACAATATTACATTTCATCTGTTAATAATGGTTTCTACAGTATTTTAAATTCTACAGATACTTGGCAGAATAAAATTCACATGATCACATAGAAGAAATCATAGTCTTCCAGCTTTACCTTAATTTCCCTGAACCTTTTTCAGAGAGTTCTACAACTTTTTTACATTCTTCTAACAGGTCCCGCACACACCCATGCTTATCTGGATATACTGTTATTTCCTGTGGAATTTGAAACACAAAAATCATTAGAAAAGCTGAAAATGTAAACAACCACATTAAAACATAGAACACACTGGATTGTTCTTCCCAAACACTCATCTTGAAAAGATAACTTAACATTTATGTCGTCTTCACAATTTTTGTTAACAGATTTGATTTTTTTAAAACTTTTTTTTGTGCTCTTTGGGTTTTTTTTGCTGTTGTTTAGTTAGATTTTTTTGACATCATGTACAACTTTGCTCTAATTCTGTGCTACTCAGGGGTAGAGTGTGTGACCCATAACCACAGCCATAGCAGCTCTGACACAAAAATGACAGCAAGTGTGCAATGGCTTCACTCACCTCTTCCCTAAATTGGCTGTTTAGCCATATGCATTTAAAACTTCTTCTGTTTTCAAAATCAGTTATCTTCATTTTGAGCTTAAGAAAGAAAAGAAAAAATCTTTAGGCATACTTTGAATAGGGCAGAATTATTTTTTATAACTCAGCCCAATAAAAAGAAAAGACTCTTACCTGTTGATAATAGAGTTTTTTCGGTTGCCTAGGCTTGAAGAACTGCAGAAGATCTCTTAAAGTACCTTCATAATTATGTCTAAGAGGATTACCAGGGCCATCCCTATAACTACAGAAGGAAGGAAAACACGTTCTTAAAATCCATCTCTTCAAAATCCATCACTGCCCAGTAAACTGAAGCACCAAGAACATTTCTATTACTGGTTTCCAGTTTCATGTAATTGCTAACACGGCCTAAGCAGCACAACACAGAGAACTTTAGTGATTTTTAAACACAGCTGGGCTGTGGGAACAGAAAACCATTCAGGGTGTGTGTTAACTCTCCTGGATGTTTACAAGCTCACGTCAGCGCTGCAGGCTGGCAGAACGACATTCCTCTGAAATTACTGGCATAGCAGCACATGCTTTAGATTGTGAAAGGTTAATTTGTGGAGCCATATGACACAGCAAATTCCACAGTGACCACAGCACTGGAAACTACAAAGAGCTACTCAAATTCTCACTGATGATGAAGGGAGACAGCCTCAGGTAACTAAAGAGCATCTACAGTTCCCTGAATACAGAAAGCTGTAAGTTTAGTGTGTGCATTATTCCTGAATTACATACACAGAGCTATAATCCACTCCTTTCTGCTATAGTTTTATACAGATTCAAACCTAGTTTTACACAAACGTGTAAAACCACCACTGTAACCAGAAATATCTCTTTGAGCACCTGTGAACTTGTTAGATTGTCGTCATTTTCATAAAACCTCATTTGCAAATTTTGAGGGAGGAGAGGGGAATTCAGTGAAGTTACTCCTGCATTTAAACTTTTAGAATCAGCAAAAATACTGCTTTTATGTGTGCTTGTTCCTGCTCTCCTCCATTCTAGAAATCTGTATTCACTGAAACAGCACTTGCATTAGCTTAGCAATTTATCCCACAGCATCAGGGTTTGAAGTAATTAATGATTTTTAAAATGACATTTACTAGAACTCATCTAAAACATACAATTCTTTGAGGCTCTAGAGACAGACACTGCAATACTTCAGCTGTCAAAGCAACCCACTGTGCTTGCCAGAAAGGTAACATCTTACTGGTAGAGAATTGGTTAACGACCTGGAAAAGACTAATTTTTGAGGAACAGCTTAGACGCAGAATACTAAGGAATTCATCTTACCCTTGGGACTTGAAAAACTGTAATAGCATTGGATCCGTGTTAAGTCTCTGAGCGACTGTCTTTGCAACCTGAAAATAAATTTTCGGTAAGTTCTGAATTGTTTCACACAATTATGACACTGCTCTACAATCATACAGTCATTCATTCCATGACAGGAACATTATGCTACTGGAATTCTGAGAGAACCCACTATGCCTACCTCCCCAAGGCCAAATAAACTAGTATTGTTAGTTTCTGAACAGTTGACACAGAATAAGATATTCTAAAAAAAAAAAAAAAAGAGGAAACTGTTTTAATACACTAAGTTACTGTTGTCAAAAGGCCACTAAATCCACAACAATTGCTCCATTCTCATTTTGCTTGTTTTTGCTGTTCGGTTGCTTTTTGCTGTTGTTTTGGTTGTTTGGTTTTTTTCTTTTTTTTTAATGATACTATTAGGGAAATAAGTAAGACTTGCTCGGAAGATTCCCACTCCTTTAATTCACTCCAAGTAAGTTGGCTTGCTGAGCAATAACACCACATTATTCCCCTAAGTACACTTCACATCACTGCCTCAAACAAGGCAGGGGCATTCTGGTTTTGCCTTACCAAAAACCCTCAAACCATACAGACCTTACACTGCAAGTGAAAAAAAAAGCAAGATAGAGCAATTGGCCAAAAAGCAGATTATGAGAACAGTATAGCAAGACTCATCCCTGACTTTCCTTGTGTATGCAGACGCCCAAAGTTTCTGTCTTTGGAGACAGAAAATAAAACTATCTGGTTTTAAGTGACTTATTTTTTGACATTAACAAAAGCAACCACAGGAGAACTGCAGGGAGTCAAATCTACTCAGGCTCTTAATAGATCAGATCAGCTTTATTTCATCTTTTTTCTTAGGTTTCCGTGTCCAGTTTTCCTTATCTAAACACCCCAACCCATCTATTATTAACACAACAGGTTTGATCTGTTTGTGTCACTGAGCATTAATTAAACTCCACTGTGTGAAGAAAGCAATACAGCTTGGTCTATAAAATAAAAATTGTTGTTGATATTGCCAGCACAAAATAGGTAATCACTAGATTCCCAAGGCATTTTCCTTTTAATGGCCAAATAAGTAGAGCAAGTTTTACATATCACTTTGAAAGCAAATGCATAATTTCATGAGAATGTAACTACCCTGACAGAGCAGAATGGTCTACCAAGAAAGAACCCAATTATCAAATAACTCATTATTAATAAAACTGGGGGGTTTATAGTATTTTCTTCTCACAAGCCTTAGTGGCTTTCTTAAATTTTTCATTTAAAATGAAATGTACACAATGCAAAAAATGTACAAGGACAGTTTTAGAACTTTTCTTAAAGTATGCATAATGCATTTGTGAACTTGTGCAAAAGTTACTTTCCAAACAAGGAAACAAAAGAAAAACAGGACACATGCCTGAAAGTAATTCATCCTATTGGATAAAGTAACAACAAAGCCTGGGTCATTGGGGATGGTTTTATCACAGAAAATGACATCCACACGGTGATAGAGGTCTCGGAAGTATTCCTTAGCTGTCGGGAGCTCGCTGTTATCATTTTCTGGGTCATCCCTATAAGAGCAAATAAATGATGACACCATTACACATCACATTGTTACACACACAGGCAGTTGAGGCTTTAAAAAAGCATGTTCTACAGTAAGTCAGCAACAGTGGAGAGATGCAGAGCTGAAGTTCAGAAACCTTTTGCAAGAGGCACCACTGTACACAGTAGGACTGGCAGTCAGCAGTGACCCAGAGCCCGGCGTGTCTGCGCGGTGCAGGGCCTGCACCCTCGCCTGCTGCACTGCTCCCCTGGCAGCCTGGCCCTGCTCCGAGCTCCTGGAGTGGTTCACAGCACCACTGCAGCAGGAGCTGTCCCTCCCTCCCACCCTGGCACACCCTGTGTGTCTGTACTAACGCTGCACAGCCGTCCATGAACCCCTGCATCGGTAACTTTGCACAGTGGCCGGATGGACAACAGTCCCTGGCACAGAGAGGCAGAACAGTGGGCACAGGGGCTGGTTTGGGTCACTCCTGACTGGTACCCCAACTTCTCTGCAGAGAAATAGCACCAGGGTACAAGCTGTGCACTTACCCAGGAGTCAGCAGCCAGCCAGGGGTGCATAACACCAACTGGGTCAACTGGGAATGTGAGTTCCAAGGCATGACATGAGAAATACATTCATCTCACATAATCTGGGGTAAGAGTGCTGAAGATAGACTAGCTGGCTTCCACCCACTGTCAGCCCATGGAGAGAAACAGAGCAACACAGTTGGGTGTGACCATCAGGACTGAGAGCATAGAAATGCTGATTTATAGCCCTGCCAAGATTATGAAAGATCCCTTTATTGGATACAAGGATGAGGAGCTCCCCTATTGCCTTGGAGAAATCTCCAGCTGAAACACCAGCTCAAGCAAACCAGGAGCATCTCCTCACTGCAGAGCAGCAAGGACCTGACTGTGAGCACAAGGAGAGGTAAAAAGGGAAAGCAGTTTAGTGTAGTTCTGGGCTGAAAGAGCTCCAAGAGCCTGGTCCAGTAGCCATGGCACTGAGCCCAAGATCTGAAATGCTGGAAGGCTCTTCAGTGTCTGTGTTACAGTGGCTCCAGTACAAAGCTGCACAAATCAGATGCAGTGTTGAACACACTCTGGTGAGCTATTATGAGCTTAACTTATGAGCTATTTTAGGTTACTGGTTTTCTAAACTAGGGACACCTTTTCCTTAAGTAACGTGGCACGTGATACTCAAATACCACTGATATTTGCTCATTTCCCCTTTGAATAAACAAATGAAAACTGCAGAGAACACATCTACTATTGGAATGTACTTTGCTCTTAAATAAAAAAGCTTAAAGGAAGTTCAGCTTTCAAAGTGAACCAGGTGGTTTAATTGCAATAAGGTGCCCCCTTAAAATACATACTTCTGAAACACTATGATGTCACCATCCATGAGTTCATCGAGAGCTTTATCAAGAGATACATCATAGTCTTGAATCCTTTCTGTTAAATTGGGTTTAACTTCCTGCAATAAAGAACAAAAATTATTGATCACAGAATAGAAGACAAAAATAAAGGTCACAAATAAAGGTCACAACAGTGAAGCAATCATCAGATAAGGTAACCTGTACATTCTGTCAACTGAAACAAATGGATAGGCATGTATCTATACAAATCCAATGCATGTATTATTAAATATCTATATGTGTATTACATATTTATACTAGCAGCTGACCCCTGGGCTGACTCAGGGATAAAAGCACCTGTGTAAACAAACTGGAGTGACACTGTAACCCTGAGCTGCCCAGAGCAAGGAGCACAGCTTTGCTTTTTAGGAAGGCAGTGTGTGTGCTGCCCTGGAACCACCAGAGAGAGCAGCAGGACTGCTACCAGAAATTGCAACAAAAACTCGATTCCTTGTTCTTACTCTAGCAAGGACTTAGCCTTGGCAAGATCTGCATCATCAGCACTCAATAAATGTAGCAGTTACGAAGATTCACTGCTTGTGTATCTGGGCAGAAACAGCATAGCAGACTAAGGATTTTGTTTGCTGACTTTGGCTTGGGGAAGGAAGGAGAAGATGCAACATTTTCTCAGTTTCACTAAAGTGGGCACTGAAAACACGATGGCCAATAATGTCAGCAGCATTAGCTCCTCTAACACAGCAACACAGGTTTAGCACAACAAAGCTGCTCATACAGGACCTCATGGAGATATTTGTTTTAAAGCTTTACACTTTTATTTTAATATAAAATCTGTTTTGAAGTTAACTCTGTTGCTACTCTTTTGCAGCACTGTAGACTTCAAAGTTACAGATTACAGTGCTGATAATTTATAAATTTTCATTGTCATGAGCAACTTTTTAAAATTAATTATTTTTTTTTCTTTACAGCATGCAAAAGACAAAAAAAGTTACAAAAAGTCTATAAATCCAAACCTCATAGAGGATAAGGTTAGTTTCTTGTGGAAATCCTGCTCTCTCACACATAACTGGAAGCAAGTCACCTGTTGGAGAAAAAAAAGAATGTGAAATGTGTTGCACTCATTGCTAGTGAGACCAATCACAGAAAGGAGAGAATTCCTTTCTTTATCCTGGGTAGATGGTTCTACAATGCCTAAGAAAGAGAGTTTTCCATATTAAAGTTTCCCTTGTTGACATTCAACCAGACACACATTTATGGTTTCTTTCCACTTCATTTGAACAACAAAAATACATGCAAGTTCACTGAAAATCCAAGAGATGAAATAACACTGCTTCCCCAGAGAAAAGGTTTAGTGTCTTTAAAAAAAAATTAATGATGACAGCTAAAATACAAAATTTAAAAAATCTGTATGAGTTAACAAAATGAGACATTCAAAATGAAAAACTGAAATATTTTCAGTCAGTGGGTATTTGCTGAATTCCTTAAATGGACTCATATGAAAATCAAGGCTCACATACAACTCAGGCTGAGCAGCTGCTCAGGCTACCATAGTGAAAGGCTGTAAAAGACTTATTTGAAAAGCTACTGGGAGGGAAGTATGGAATCCCAAAGCTTTACAACAGGTCTGAAACTGCTGTAACATCTAGTGAGTATAGCAACAATGAACTGAGCACCTGTGGGGTTCTGAGGCTCAGACCTGCAGGAAATGTCACTGACACCGCGTGGGGAAGAAAACTGTCAGGTGCTGGGTGAAACAAGAATTTGCTTCTGTGGTGTACCTTTGGTTTCAGTGATGGAATTATTATTAAAGGAAAAGTATGTGCAATCTACTTCAAAAACTTCAATGCTTACAATGAAATTGAAATTCAGAACTCACGTATTTTACAGGATATAGGGGTGTAGATATGTCCACAATAATTCAAACTCCGAGTCTTCGGATCATACATCTTCAGAAACAACATTACATCATCTACAAATTAGAAAACAAGATTTAGTTTTAAGTAAGGCTTGGGGAGGGGGAAAGAGATCACCTAGATATTTTTATTTACATAGTAACAAATATGTGTCTTTGATTTATTAATTCAGTGCCTTTAAAATATAGAGAGAAATTTATTCAATGAGTCTAAAAATATGCAAAGCATGTCTTCCACTTCAAGAGAAATGAAGGAAAAACTGCATGAGAAAAACTTATTTCAGCACTGTAGTAGTTTGATGGATACATCAACAACATCACTGAAAAAAGAAGTGCACAGTGTTTTTGGAGATACACCCAAAATGAAAGTATTTTGTATTTTAGAAACGTTTAGCCCATATGCTTACGATCTTTATCAAATTTGGGTAATGTTGCTCCAGTAGCAGCCATCTCTGGATCTACTGTTTCCAAAAATATTGTCCATGGATTCTCATTGTCACTGAGCTCAATCATCTATGTAGAAAGATGTGAGAGAAGAAAAAAAAGTCTCTGAAGAACATAATACAACCTGGTATCTGCATTCTAATCACACAAAAGAATTTTATGAATACTACAAAAGGGAGAGGGTTTTAAGTTGTGTTAAAGGAAGTTTATAAAATTTATTAAGACAAACAAATATAGATATAAAACTACCAAAAGCTTGGATGAAGCAGTAACAGTAGGTTTTACCTAAAATGAACCCACTTCTTTATCTTTTAAAAGTTTACCTACAGCTACCATTATAATGGCAAGGACATTACTTCATTTTAGAATAAAAGGACAGTGAAACACATCTCTGTTTTCTGCAGTATTTAGACACGTTTTACATTTTAAGCAACAGAATTCCATAAATCCAGAGGGTTTGTCCCTTTTGTCAAAGGGACATTTTTGTTTTAATCTAACATAAGAAATCATGATCACACATTTTTTTCCACAGCAGAAAAATCATGCACCAACCACACTCCTGCTTCCTATCCAAATGAATCCATTTAAACACCAAGTCTTCCCAAGTATCAAACTTCATCAGATACAATGAAATTTATTTTAAATTAAAAGTCTGAAAAATCTTATGTCACTTAGTTAGATACTCTTCAAGAGAACTAAAAATCATGGGAGATGTACAGAAGTAATATCATCTCTCAGTGACTACTTACCGTTTTATTGCCATCTGCTTCATTATCTAACATTGCAGGTCTTTTTGTTCCATTACTTCTAGCTTGCATTGGCCATAATCTGATTTGATCCTGGGGAAATCCCTAAAATAAACAAAAATTGTGACAGGAAACTAAATCAAAATGAGGGAAAAATAGGCTAAGATGCTTTTATTAAACTCAAACAGGTCTTCTGTGTTAAAAGGTCTAAATTATGACTGCTGTCAATATGTGGAGAAGGTAAGGGCTATGAAACAACCATAACGTAACAAAATAAATACATACAGATACTCAGCTACAGAAAACTCACCATAGTTTGAGAGAGGTTTTGAACAAATTCTGTAAGTGTGGAGTTTTTTAATACTTTGAAAACAGTGTATTTCACTTTTTCTTCATCATACATATCATTGCCTTGGTGACCACAGAACTGATCCTCTGCCACTATCTGAAAAATGATATTTAAAGGTTACTATTCAGATTAGCCCAGCTGCACCACGTAGCACCTTCTCAGGATGCTTTACTATGCAACTCTCTGACCCTCTGGCACAGTGCTAACACCATTCATGTTCTCAGGGAGCAAATTTGCAAGAACACAGATAATAATGAAATTAAAAAATCGTGATTGATAATCTCATCAGTGCAAGTAATTAAATACATTAATTCTTACAAATCCCAAGCAATTAAAAACCAGTCGTGCTTAGATCTCAAGTCTTTGAATGTGCTCTAACAATCTTGGCACTTGGAGAAAATAAAAAGGCAACATAATTCTGTGACTAGCACAATGCAAGGAGGCCACTGAACCCTTTCCCTGTATTTCCCACAGCTCCTCTGCACTCTTTGTTAACAGAAGCACCAACAGTGCAATGCTGCCGGTGTCCCACTGCAAACTCAGTGCAAAAGCAGTGCACAACAAGCTGGACTTCACCAGTATCTCTGCTTATCCACACCAGAGACAACAGGCAAGGAAACATGGAAGCACATGGAAAATGGGTTCTATTTCCCTGTGCCAGATGGGCTCTGGAAAGAGCCATAAACAGGGCTCCTTAAGGCAATTCATAACAATCTTGTCCATCTGGCTTTTCCAAAAAGATAATTGCAAATATAAGCACTCTCTCCTTCTGCTTCTACTTGATGAGCTCAGTTTGGCAATAGTCCAGACCTGCAGCCTATGGCTAGATACATTCTAATTTTAGAAAATAATTCCTGAAGGAAATAAAAGTGCAATGGCAGGGCAGCCATTTGAAATAACCTGGTCCTTTTCCCTTTCACCTGAACTTACTATTTTTACTCACAGGCACAACAAATTTTAAAGAAAATAGAAATGTTTATAACATACAGTACTGCGTGTTTTATTATAGTTTGTTGCATATGTAAATATGTTTAAAAGCACTAAAACCATACTTTCTCTTCAAACACTACTTCAGAACAAAAACTAAAAGAAAAAAAAAAAAAAGAAAATCAAAGTTTGCCTTCAGGGTGGCTCAATATTCTCAACTTTCATGGTAAAGTAGTTGTAACTTAATCTGTTTCAAAAGCTGACCTGCACTTGCATATAGAGGTGTGCTTCCTGCCTCTCCTTCCTCTTCTGAGCTTCTATCCTTTTCTCTTCTTGCAGCCTTTCTACAAGTTGTTGAGGAATATCATGGTCGGTGACAGGCTGCAAAACTTCACCTAAAAAGCAGATTTTATGATGATATTTCAAGATTTACATCAAACAGGCTCTTTTTCATACATTCCCTCTGATTTAAAGTCAAAACCAGCTTTCTTCATCTTTCACTTCAAAACATGGTTTGATATCATCGTTCTTTGGCAAAAGAAGCACTTCTAACACAAGCCAAAATGCACTACACTTCCATGAAATATGTATCATTGACTTTTGAATGAAATATTTAGCTCAGAATTAAAAAATTATTTGCCATCACTCTGTTTTTTATGCATATACGTATCTACACGTTTACAATCAATTTGATTGAATTCCATTACTGAAGTCAGCTCCCTAAGCTTCCCATGCTATAAACCAGCCAAGGCTGAAGCACTTTGCAGGTGCCTTACTGATCTAAAAGATGACCCAGAGCAGCGTATACTTCCCAAAAGTGAGAGAACGGCTGGGTGATCTCTACGTTCTGACTGTAAATAATGCAGTCCCGTTGTGCAGGAACACTGCCAACAATCCAGAGGTGGAACAGCCCTGTCTCCCTGCCTGTGAGCCCCTTTGGGCACAGAGAGGACACGTACTGAGCTTGGACTCCCTGATGTACACCAGCATGTAGGCGTTGGTGCAGTGCCGCACAGACAGGTCGTCGTCGTGTCCCCCATAGTTGTGCTCGATCGCCTCCTCCTTCGTGCACCTCGACACAACATCGTCATCGAATTTACACCACTGGGGAGGAAGTTGTAGAGAAAGGTGATTTTACACGTAAAAATATGTTCCTGAATGATAAATTAATCCTGTTTCTGGCGTGTCTTTCAGCTCTTTGAAGTAACTAAAATTACCTTCGAGCAGCATGGCTTTTAAAAGGAAATCTAGTTCAGTATAATTTGTGCTACCTGCTACTTGTGCTCAGCATAAGGAAGTCCATAAACACCAAACCTTTACTGAACATTTTACAATGAGTACCAAAAGTACAAGAGTTATTCCAAAAAGCTTTTCTTAAGACTGTTATTCAAATGTCTAATATTTCTGTAGGAAACAGAAAATTGACTTTATCTGTTGTAAAATGAAATAAAAAGCAGTGGCGCACAAGAAATCTAGTAATTCTTTGTACTTTTAGAGCAATATACATCAAATTTTGAATTGAAACAATTAAGAATAAATTACAAGTAGCAACAAATTCACAGTAAAATCTGACTTCTACTCTTACTGTGAACAATCATGTACACACAAAACCAGTCAACTCAAGAGAAGAGGCACCTGACCTATAAATGTCCAATCCAATCAAGTCACCTGAACCTGGAACAGTGGGACATACACAAACATGCTGAACTTCAGAGTCACAGAAACACTGGAATTGCTCACATTTGCTTCAGCAAAGTCAGCCTCAAAAAAATGCTGGATAAAATCTGATTGCAGATGAACTCCAACACATACACACACCAAGTGAAGGGATTTCTTCAGTTAAAAAGTCTTTTGTTAAAAGCCAAGTGTGTATGCACTCTTCTTTTAGGGGACAAAAATTCTGAATATTTGCTCATTATAAAAACTGCAAGTATGCATTTACAACACACAAATGCTTTTAGGTGCTTTTCAATACTCACTTTGCCATCGCCCTTTGGATTTAAGTAAACAACATAATGTCCACCATGGTTATCTCCACTGTGTACTAGAACTGCATGGAGAATGTAATTTGCAGGATCTTTAGGATCTGTTTTTTGCAAAAATTCATCTAGTGGCAACTGTTCAGGAAATTCAAACCTAGTTTTGAAAAGAATGAAGACAACTGTATTTGTAGTTAAGATAGACACACATTATTATGCACTATTATGGAACATCATGTGTACTCCTAAAGCAAAGTATAAAAATTGAACATGTTACTGTTACAATGCAATTTTTATCCAGGACATGTTGCATACAGTGGCAGAATTCATACTGTTTAAATATGGAACAAAAATAAACTTTTCAAGCAGCTCAGGAAAGTATGCCCTCAGTAACAAGGACAAGATCACTTCAACTGAATTAGAGCTGGTTTGGATTCACTGCATCAAGGCAAAAGCTTTAAAATCTGTTATTTTCTCGCAGACAAATGCAGCCTTCCTAGCACAAGTACCACTGGACTGGAACATTACCCTGAAATATCTCATCTTGGTGAGAATGAGATAATTGCAATACACATTCAGTTTACAACCATGTATCTCATCGAGAAATTATCAGCCTCTACTTACAGTGAGTGGGCAAATGGCTCTGCCTCCATCCATGGAAACAGATGGAGGGCAAACAGGTAACTCCTTACTCATCCTGCTTACTCTGGTGGCAGCCTAGCCACACGCTGCACAAAGAATGCTACACAAGCCATTAAAAGTTTGTAGTGATTGTTCATGGTCAAAACAATCACTACAAATTGCCAAGCTTTCAATTTGCCATTCTGAACTTCAACATTTAATCAGTGCACCCTTAGGGCACTGCCACTGTGTGTGACTGCACACGCCTGCCTCTCAGAGTTTAGTCAAAACCAGGGTTTTGGGAAGCTATTTTTTGGCAAAATACATTCACAGGTCTAAATTTTACAAGAAAACCCAACCCACATGTTAAATCAACCAACCCACTTACCTATCATTTATCTTGATGTTTTGGTCAGTCTGAGGATCATACATAAACCTCATGAGCTGTAGGTGTAATACTGGTGGCAATGTTAGGAACTTCACACCTTTCTCTGCCTCCTAGACATTTTAAAGGAAATAGAGGGCTGAAATTGCAGCATTTTTAGCAACTCAAAATACTTGTTTGTTGAAGACATTCTTCATATGGACTTTTATAGACTTGACACCACAATGTGCAGCAGAATAGCTCAAAACTTGGGTGCAATCTGAGTATCCTAATGCTGAACCAATCTCCCATGAGCTACTCCAGTAACACAAGAACTCAGGTAAATTAAATTTAGGCCACTCATACAAGCATATGAGGACACCTCACTGCACAAATAAAACTGAAAGAATATGGAGGCAAAAGCTCATTTTCCATCAATTAAGAATTTTATGTTCATGGCATCCTGTCAACAAGGATTTGGCTACTGTGCTATACCCTCCTAAGAACAGCTAAAGAATATGTAGAAAATTACTGACAAAACTTGGTATGTCAAAGCTGCAGAAATAAGCTTTAGTAAAACATTATTTATAAAGGACTTCAGCTTACTCCAGTGGGTGCAGCAAAGTGCAACTGAAGAGCTCAGAAACCCATACATGCACATGAATGTTTAATTTTCATGGGTTCATTTGGTGTTCTTGCTGAGAATACAAACATCAGCTCTCCGAAGTTACTTTTAGAGCTATGCTGCTTTTTTACTTGTCACATGGAAGAACAGACCACTCATAGAGGAAGAACTTCTCAGTCTTGAGATTGGTGGAAAAGCAAACCATTCTAGCAACTGGAAGACTTGGACATATAAAACTCACTACAAATTAAATTGCTACAAAATCTGAGCTACATTTTAAGAAACCTAACACCAAATAAGATGAGCTACATAAAAAACTTGTCTAAGAAGAAACATCACCAAAATCAGTTGATAAAATCTAAAATGGGTTTTGCAACATTGTTATTTTATCAAGGATAAAGAAAACAAGATTTAAAATCAGGTTAAAAAAAAAAAAAAAGAATAATACCTGCAAGCCATGTTCTCCTGCGTCATACTTGTTATCACCATCCAACTGCTCCACTGCAACGTAGTCAATGAAGGACTCAAAAACTGAATGAAAAAAGATTGGGGAGTTGTATAGATGGAAGAAAAAGTGTAAGTTAACTCTAGGCCTGCAATATATTAATCAAATGAAATATTAGGACTGGGGAGTTTGTGCTTGAATATTCCTGTCCTTACTTTACTTAAAGTTTTATATTGCTTAAGAATGTCAAGAAATGCACCGTATTCCAGAGGCATATCTAAGAACACCAGCAGATTTTAAAATTACACAGTTACAGCTGTCTGCCACAACTCCTCACTTAACAACTGTTAAGCATCAAGCCAGATGCCTCTGTTTGCTGGACTCTTGCACATCCCTTCCCATGCCTTGTACTCCAAGTGCTCAGGACAGAGATGATAAGGGACCACTGTTATGCTGTTCTGAGTAGTTCATTCTTTTTTTTTTCTTATTACTATGGCCAGGTCTAAATAAGAATCTATTTAATCCGAATTCATCTTTATATATGAATTATAACTACTGTGACAGTACCACTATGATCACCATGGCACAGTTTTACGACATCAGAAAACTCAAAAAGTTTTTAAGAGATTTATGAAAAGACAGCAGTGAGAGAATTAGGGAGGAAGGAGCAGGGAAAGGAAATAGAATAAGGAAAAAAAAAGAAATGTAATGCAGGCAAAAACATTCTCTGCACTGAAAATGTCTTCAATCAAATGTCCTAAAGCACATATTTCCAATCACTGTGCACCAAGAAACCCATTTGAAAACAACACGCACTAAAGTTGTCCAACATGTTGAAGTACTGGATTGGTGCATATCACAATGTATCACTTACTGTTTTTCTTTCCCTTTATACTTAGCTGGATGTCATAATAATCTTCTATTCGTTCAGATCGATAGTCTACGTGCTTGCATTGGATGTAAGACTGGAAACAAAAGCAAAACAACACAGAAGTTCAATTTTATAAAAGTAACAAGAGCTAATCTAAATTATTTTTGAGAAAGGTATAAAATACATACCACCATCTTCCCTCTGAACAATTTAGGGATAGTGCCTTCTACACACGTGCCTTTCATTTTATTTTCCACATTATCAAGCAGCTGAAAGAAAAATCAGTTTTTACACAAGATAAACTTGCAGTTTTTAAGTTTATTTATCACACACACGACTAATTAACTGATTAGATGCTAAGTCACTTGGACAAAAGTGAAATGTTAGTCTGTTTGTAAAGGCATCTCCTTTCTAGTCCTTTAAATCCTCCTCTTCCCCCCAAACTGAGGGCTACTCCAGCTATTCCATTCCTGTGAATCTGGAAACCCCCACTGATGTAACAATGCATTTCATTTTCAAAACGGCATTTCTCTCCATGGCTATAAAAGTTACCACTAGCACACGTTCCAGCCACTCTCAAGCTTCCCTACTCTTTACAAATTCCTCACCCACAAATGCCCCAAGCAATCCCATTCTTAAAGAGAAAACAAGGCAAAAATTCTGCCTTTGAGATCTAATTTAAATTAATCAGGGCCACTATTACTCTGATCATCCCTAAGCTCTATTATATATATATACAGAATATCAAGAGAAATTTATACATCATAGATCCACAAGAAAAAGTATAAACATACCACTCGACATAATTCCTGCACATCATGTTGCATGAAGCTGTCTAAAGTTTCCCACCTTTGTAAAGCAAATAAATTAGAAATTACTAATTAGGAAAAAAACAGTTCAAAAGGTATTTTTTGATATCTTTGCAGATCAAGAATGTAATACCCAGCAAGATGTACAGACTGAGATTTGGGACTGGCTGATGCACAGGTTCTTTGGCTGTGTAGGAAGAAGGGCAGTGAACTTGTGCACGTTTTGGCGGCTGTTCTGTGCCCACACCCGCTCCTCCGTGTGGGACTGGGGCAGGGACTCTGAAGGCACGCAGAGCCAGCTAAGGAGGCCACAGTCAGGCTGTTGCTTTTCCAGTCTGCAACCCAGTCTCAGTTCATGCCAAAAAACCTCTTAAATAAAGGCCTGGGAGCAATTCAATGCCATCAGTTTCCACAGCAGGTTTCCAGCTGCCGCTCTTCCGAGGGCCCTTCAGGTGCAGTCAAGTGGTGTACAGGGATTATTTCAGCACAGCAAAGGAAGCAAATGGATTTACAGCAAAGACTGGCTCCTTTGTGCTCATCTAAAAAGTTAATCCTGGGCATGCAGTAACTCCGAGGAGGCATTCAGCTTTCTGAACTGTCCATGTGCAAACACATGGTGTGAAAGCAGGGCTGAGGGCAGCAGGATCTAAGTGCCTCAGAGCCAGCATGGCACACTGCAACAAGGGTGTTCAGCACTCCTGCCTTCAATAAAACAAGAAGCATACAGTGTTTCTAGCTCCAGCTTTAAATACACCTGTGAGAACTGTAACTTCAACTCAAGAAAGCTTTTTAAGTTCCAAGTCTCTGACAGCTTTTTTGCAGCAGTCACTACTCTCAGCTGTATGAAATAACTCTTTTGACTGTAGGCTCCAGCTTCAGAGTGATGTTCCACCCTGGGCCTGGAAGCAGCAGCAGGGTGATCAGGAGCAGTGCTGTCTTTATCCTCCCTCCCACTCTTCTCAGTGACTCTCCCCCACTGTCACACAGCAGCAAACTGATCTCCAAAGTGTGCCAACAACTGTGTGGGGTCCACACTTAAACAAGCTGAGTCAAGTGACCTGTCAGATAATTAAGAATAGAAAATAATGCCCTGACTCTCTAGGCTTTAAACACTAGCTGGCTCATAGGACAAACCAAAGAAAAAGGTCATCCACTAAAATTAGGATAAAGAAGAGCTCCTTCAGACGTGGCATCATGTTCTACTTAAAGAAGTCAAACCTAGAAATTCACAACACTCAGTAAGAAGTAATACCCTAACCAGCACCTAGGGCTCACAAGGCCAAAAACCCCTCTCTGATGCCATGATGAGGGAAGGGGGAAACCTAAATCTTCAAACACATTCTAAAATTCTTTTCCAAGAACAAAAGCAGGCATGAACACATTTCAAAAACCCTGCTGTTGGATGCAAAGTTAAGCACCTGTAACACCCTTGGGAAAGGCCTCTCCAAGCCACTGAATATGACACAGTTGGGATCTTAACTCAAGATGTAATATTTCCTCTGTCACCAAGTCCTGTCCTGTAACAGGACAGCAGGAGCACTGATAAAGCAAATATACAGTGTGTTAGTAGGAAGAGGGTATGGCCAGATAAACAGACAACACTGAGGCTACTGATTTCCTTTTAAGAGTCCCCTGAAGGGGAAGAGTCAAGGTTGCCAACACAAGGTTACAAGGGGTGTTTTTAGGACAGAGCACAACTACAGGCTGTAGCAGCAGATGCAGGATGAACACGAGGACAACTGTATGAAAAAGATGATACAAAAATGAGTTTTGAAATAAAATGTGTTCCTAATGTGTTTTGAAATAAAATAGTGCTTGTTAATATTACTAGAAGACTAGCCCGTAAATACAGTGAGACAAAGTAATACAAAATAAAGTATTTTAGAAGGGATGTTAATAAAATCCTACTCCACACTTACAAGACATGCAAAGAGAAGACTTGTAAAGGTTATACTAACGTTAATCTTTCTGTCCTAACTTGTGGCTTCGATATGTTGTAGAAAAATGCTACAGCAGCCATCAATGTTCAACAATACAGACAAGCAAATTACTGTTACTACACTAAATCTAAAACAGATTCCATTTTTTAAAGAAATTAACAACACATGAACTGCAATGTTTCAATGACTATTTTGTTCTTAAGTTTACTTAAGTCAAATGCATCACACAATGTTCAGGTAGATTATAAGCCCGCTTTTAACAGCTCTGTTACTGTACCATTCCCCTTCCCAAAAAATCTGACTTTTGGATCAGCTGTCTTTAGTACTGGCCACAAATAAAAACCTATGCAAGTAGACTACAGAAAGTAAACAATTAACAACACCATGTTATATTAACGCTTCTCTGCACCTCGGTAAAAGTAGCCTTATTAACACAGAATCTTTTTAAAGAAAAGTTTTATGAAGCCAGAGTCCAATAAATAGTCCAAATTTCTGAAACTTACCCAAATGATTTTGTTAACTTTTTAGTTCCAACTGGTTTGTCACTATGTTGCAGCTCATAAAACACTCTTTGCAATGCTAAAGGAACACTCTTGGATGAATCATCTCCTTCTGTGGGCATCATGTACACAGCCTGAAAAAGCATTTAGTTCAATTAGTATCAGAAAAGTTCATTGCTCATCCTATTTAATGCATTCTTTCCTCTTCAGTGACTTCCTTCATAGAACTCAATTTAATCAACACTTCAAAAAAGTCTGAAAAAAATCTTGTACTGTAGTGTAAAAATGTTAATTGTCTGGAACAACTGTTCTTAGAGCACAGTGGTAGAAAGATGCGAACAACAGATTCCATTCATGGTTATTTTATCTCAATAGTTCCCTTATTCCAGTCTGGAACAGTAAATGCACTAAAGCATTTAACACCTTCAAACACCTTCTCATGCCCGGTATGTCTGTGCAATCATTACAGCAGGACCAGATACACCAGTCAATACTACAGACTTTAGAAAATAACCGGTTTTGTGAAAAAGCAACCACATGAAACCATAGAGGGCAACAAATGAAGAGAACCAGAAATAGTTCACACGGAGAAAGATGTCAGAGGAAGCTCTGAGAGTTCCTGACTCATTCATTCATTCCTACTTAACGTCATCGCTGTCCAGCAAATAAACAGCTTAACAATTCAATTCACTGATTATAGTGATCTGGGAAGGATTGGGAACAAAGAAATTACACGAATAGACCAAACAGGGATTAGGAGAGTTCAAAAGTCACTGAAATGAGATTTACTTTTTAGAAAGTGTACATCAATACATCTAGGGGAAAGGAAGAGCAAACAAAAGGGAGATGTTCATTCAAGAAGCATACATATAAAAAGAAACAGACAACTCTGGAAGGAGATTAGGCAACAAATGAAACTAAAAAAGACTCCAATATTAAGTAGCATATGAGAAAATAACCTGTTGAAAACCAAAAAACTGCCATCTGAATTTTTGCCTGTGAAACAATAGGGAATGATCCATTTCTGGGAGTGAAGTGCTGAACTGGACCTCAGTGACTCTCCCTCAGTCTGTGCATTTGCCAGAATTCCTGAGGTGTGCAGCACACCTAACTCACCCTGGACTCCAGCTCTACACACAGAGCAAGGGCAGCCCTTTAGAGGCAGCTGGGAACTGCTGGCAAGCCCAGTCACTGCTACAGGACAGCTCAGTACACAGCGGTGGGAGCCAGAGGGGACAGGCACCACATACAGACAACACTGACACAAAAACAATACAGGCTGTGGCAAAAGACAAAATAAGAAAGAAAAACAACAAAAGAAGTGCCTAAATTGTTGACAGGCCAGTTTTCTATTCCAGTTCTGAGGATTCACTACATTTTCCAAAAGTACAGCAACAGAAATACTTCAAAGAATAAAGAGTATCATCAGAATAGATGAAATAAGTACAGTAAGATGAAATAAGAGAAACCATTTCATTAAGAAAGCAAATCCCTGATTTCTGACAGAAAAACAATAGTTAATTATGCAACTGTAAACTAGTATGATAATTTACATGACTGTATCTTTAAAAAATTTAATACCAGTTAATAGAGATGACCTCAAACAGAATCATGAACACAAGTAACTTATAAATTTTATTTTTCCTCAGTTGCAAGCTACACCATTAGTAGTAAATACACATATAAAAAGGAAAC